>VXAL01019488.1:131187-144079 GCA_013399475.1 Chauna torquata | reverse complement strand
AAAAAAAAAAAAAAAAAACTAATAAAATACACCTCTACAGGATTTGCTAACTCATTGCCAGTACTGCTTAATGCTGTATGACCTTAAGTGCTAAAGAAGAGCTTAAGTGGTAAAGCTAGTGTTAAAAATGTACTTGCACATGAATCAACAGGCTGATTCTCTTATGCCTCTGTGCTAAAAAATAAAAATAAAAAATAAAAGTCAGGAGTGAATTTATACATTTTCTGTCTAAAACATAGGGGACAAAGTCTTCCCAAGTTCATTTTCTTAGTCTAATACCTCTGCTTTATCACACCTGACATCCCACTCTCTCTCTTTTGATCTGCCTTTTACATTTCCTCTCCTGTTCTGTTCTTAAGTCTTTCTTAATTCCTCCTATAAATAAACACCAAAGAACCGGCAGAAAACACTCACAGTGACAGAAATTCAGTTTCTAACCTGCTCTTATGGAAGCAGATGAGAACATTTTCCTGTTCTAAAATGTTAAACTGGAAGGAAAAAAGCTGCTGTAAAAATCTATATTAAAGCTTTTATCAAATTAATATTTTATTACAGATGCATGGGAGAGACTAATCATTCCTTGCTTGTTTCATTCTAAAAAGCTACAACTAGTTTGTTGAGTTTTAAAATTTCACTTTTTAATAAGAAATATCTTTGTAAATAACTAATGAGAAAAATAATTTAAGGAAATGCTTTTTCCTCGATTGGATTGTTCCTCTTATTGCTTTTTACAGTGTGATGAACAAATATTAAAAACATACTAGCTTCTTGGCAGGTTTTTACTCCAACCGGAGCAGAGCTTTTTAAATGGCAACCTAGCCTAGACCGCCAAGCAGTTATCAAAGTGAAAACAGTCTTTGTTCCTGCACCAGGAGCTGCCACATGCACCTCAAAAACCCCCGGGGGCAGGAAGCAGGGCGCTGCCCCCGCGCTGCCACGCTGCCCTCTGCCTCTCCCGTGCCTTCAGCTGCTGCACTCCACACGTTTGCAACTTGCTACCCCCAACTGTAACGAGCTGCGTTTCCAGGTTTGTTGCAGATTTTATGGAACACTGAGACCTCTTGCGTTATTGCAGGAATGCAGAAAGCACAATGAAACTTCCTCATCAAAGGTTTCTTCCTAATTACACTTGCTGAGCAAGTGATGAGGAACTACAGAACAACAGAGCTGCGGAATTGCCCCAGAACAGACACAGGGACAAAAAAATCACCCTTCAGACCCGCAGTTCAGCCAGGGGTCTCAGCCCTTTCTCAGCAAGCAAATCTCCTCTTGAGCAATTCGGCATTCCTGAAGCGTCCCAGCCAGCCCTGCTCACCAAACTGGCTGGGGGGTTGCGGCTCTAGGAAGGTCACAGGCTGTAAATCCACTTCGGCAAATGTGTTGCCAAACTAAAACGACAATATTTGCACAAATGATGAAAGCAAAAAGCATTTTGAGTTCAGGTCACGGAGAACTACCTGACCTGCACAGGGGTCACCAGAGGCACACTCCTTTAGTTTACCCTGCTGCAAGCTGATCTCCAGCCTTGCCAGTGATCGGAACCAGGACAATGTGGTCACTACCTGGCAAGGTCAACCTGAATTCTTTCAAGTTTGCTGGGGGGAAAAAAATAAGTGTAATATTTCCATGCATTTACATATTAGGATAAACACATTTGGAAGAGCACGAGACCTGGGACAGGAAAAGGACCTGGGGGTGCTGGTCGACTGCTGGCTGAACTCGAGCCAGCAATGTGCCCAGGTGGCCAAGAAGGCCAGTGGCAGCCTGGCCTGCATGAGAAACAGCGGGGCCAGCAGGACTCGGGAAGTGACTGTCCCCCTGTACTCAGCTCTGGTGCGCCCGCACCTCGAGTGCTGTGGTCAGTGTTGGGCCCCTCGCTGCAAGGACACCGAGGTGCTGGAGCGTGTGCAGAGAAGGGCAACAGAGCTGGTGAAGGGACTAGAAAACAAGACATATGAGGAACAGCTGAGGGAACTGGGGCTGTTTAGTCTGGAGAAAAGGAGGCTGAGGGGAGACCTCCTCGCTCTCTGCAACCCCACAACCTCTGCAGCAAAGGAGGCTGCAGCGAGGTGGGTGTTTCTTTTCTCTGGTGGCAAGTGATAGGACGTGAGGAAATGGCCTCAGGTTGCCCCTGGGGAGGTTTACTCTGGATATCATTTAAGAACTTCTTCACGGAGAGGGCGGTCAAGCACTGGAACAGGCTGCCCAGGGCGGTGGGGGAGTTGCCACCCCTGGAGGTATTTAAGAGCCGTGTGGACGTGGCACTAAGGGACATGGTGTACTGGTGGACTTGTAGTGCTAGGTGATGGTTGGACTTGATGATCTTGAAGGTCTTTTCCAACCGAAATGATCCTATTATTCTAAGACGTTGAGGGAAGTTGGAAGAGTCACTCCTGACGAAGACAGCACACGCTTCCGCAGGAAATTAGACCGACCTGGAGCCGGGCACCAGGCCTGCCGCTTGCCCCTGGTGCCGGCGGCTGGGTCCCTGCTGGCAGCCACAGGGCAGGAGCTCCGCAGGCGGCCCTGGGGGGCACTGGGGGTGAGAGGCACCTGCGAGAGGGGAGCACGCAGGCATATCCAGTGCTTTCAAAGGAGAACGGTATAGCACAAAAATGGTGTGTTAATGTTGTATTCCCTCATAATACTGAAATCTGAATTGATGCAATGCCAAACTCCAGGCAAGACAACGTCTTTCAACCATACTGAAAATGGGGAAATTCAGTTACATTCAGGGAGAAGTCATGGAACAGAAAACACTCTCTTGTTTTTGTTTTTTTTTACGTGAAGGATACATCCATTCCCTGAACATGATACACAATGAGCAGCTCATGGGAATGTGGACGCCTCTGAACATCGCTGTAAGAGAGGCTAGGCGTTCACTCAATTGTGCAAAACCTCGGAAGTAACAAATTAATGCAAATATATACTTCTAGAAGGTTACTACATAAAAAGACGCTAACAGCAGAGAAGACTTGGGATAGCCCCCTATGTACAACGAATTATTTTGCAGGGCAGTGCACTGAGGCCCGTGAAGAAATAAAGAGGTCATTCAAGGAGGAAGGTTGCAAACATGGGAGAGGGAGCCTGTGCGCGCAGCTGCTCAGCTGTTCTGTCGTTAGACATTTTGCTTCCAGTTGTAAAGTGAATGCATTTTTCCAAGTACAACTCTCCACAAACCATGCGAGGAAGGCCCTGCAGGATCTTGCTCTTGACTAGACAAACCCATTTGGATGAGATGCTCAGAGCAAATTGATTCATGAGGTCAATATTTAGTGTTGGGGGGTCAATCACCAGTGCACGGCCTGTCTCCTTTAAGAATAAGCCCGGTGCTAAACACATCATTCAATTTCACCAGGAGCAACAAGTTCTCTGTATCTCTGAGGATCAGACACTTCCCATTCAATACTTAATTACATGAGCAAGCACCCAATTTAGTCCAGCCCGCCTGGAAGAATAATGCTGAAGTGGTGCAGCATAAGCAAGACTAAAGTGGGGCTGCCTACCTTCTATCTCTGCAGACAAACGCAGAGGCAAGATGTTCTTCAACAAGGGGCTCAAAGAGAAGAAATCGGTAACCACCGCCGCTGTGCCACCGGTCCTCTCTCTGTCCTTGGGCCACCCACCCGAGCATCCTGCGCTGCCTGTCCTCAGCAGTGAACGCAGGGCTGCATACGCTGCCTCACCTCCCCAGCAGGAAGGTTCGTTAGCAAGGGCTCGTATGGCACTGGGAAGGCACAACGCTCAAGGAGCACCCGCTGGACAGCCACCGAGCCCTGCCATGCCGCGAGCAGTGAGGAATAGGTGGCTCTGCTCCTGGTCCCAGCCAGAGAGCTCCAAGTGCTCAGCACCACTCGAGTTAGCCCACAGAAAACAAAACCTCACAAAAAACAAACGAACCAAGCTGCCGCCTCAAGACACAGACTGATCATAACATTCAATTATAAATTGTGAAAACAAAGTGTGAGTTTATAACAAAACCTGTATGGATGGCACAGTAACATGACTGGCCTTGGCAGTCCTGGAGCCCACACGGCTGCTGCAGCTCTCTCTGGGGAGAGCAGACCATGCATGGAAAGCTCCCCTGCACCAGCAATGCTCCTCACACCGGCCACTGCCGGTCACTGTCCGAGCTACGGTAACTCCCTCCAGCAGGCCACAAATTAGTTTTGCAGTCTTATTCCTCTCGACAGCTCCTGTATTCCTCAATGCTGCACTGCAAAGTCTTCCACAAAATCATTTAACAGTTGCTTCCACATTGGAAAACACTTTTCTCTCATTTAAAAGCAAGTAATGCCACTGTTGGATCTAGGATTTTCTCTGTTGTCTCTCAGAGAAATCATCCAGGGGCCTGGGGGGTGGTTTTCTTTTTTCCTTGCTAAGAGAACAGAGAAATCTATTTTTAAAATACGGGTTGCAAAGTGGGCCCATCTGATTTTTTGCATTTGCTGCTCTCTGCTCTGCACGGAGCCCCTCTGCGTGCACCAGAGCACCGCCGCCCCACGTCAGGCCCCAGCGGCCAGGCACCAGTGCTTCCCCCTCTCCACTGCCTGGAGGAGCCTCGGCGTGTGGTGGGAACCTCCGCCCTCCTTCCCCCTGCTTCCGCCTGCCACCCAAGACTCCAAGCACTTCGTACTCCAGCACTCCCAAACCTTGATTTTTCAGCGTGTGGAAAAGCAAAGCATTTGTCGTGCACAGCCCAGACCTCACGGACAGGGGCTGTGCTGCTCACAAAGCCCGGTGCTGCAGTGGAGGCACAGAGGACAGGCTTGGCGGAGGCCACCTTCCCACCAGCTGCACCCCTTACCGGGCGGTGCTGAGCACCGACTGCAGCCGCTGCTTGGTGCCAAGCACCAGCACGAGGGGTCCAAAGCCCACTGCCGCCCCCAGCGTGCCTCCCGCCCGGCCCCCACGGACAGCAGAGGCAGGAAGGTGCTGCCCACGTGGGATCTGCCCGTGCCCCGCGCCCCACCACCAGCCAGGTGCCACTCCATTCCTTCTGTGCCAGGCTTTGCTCCACAGCATCACAGGGCTCTGCTTTCTCTTTCTGATTATATTTTCACATCTTCAGGTTGCAGGACTCCATGTCTGGACAATTGTATCACTCCCTGTTGAAGACTTAGCCCTGGAGTAATCCGTGGTCGGCCCACAGCATCTTGTTCAGCAGCCGGCACCATCTCGGTCCGTACTTGCTTTGCTAAACACAGACACTCGGCAGTGCTGCTGGAGGCTTGGTTTGCACATTTTACTTCTTAAAACCAAAGGGAAGAGTCACACCAGCTTGGCAGAGATCAGGCCAGAACACAGCATTATGGAGAAGCCCCAGCCTGGCCCCTTTCCCAGAAGCGGTCATGAGAAGCTTTGAGTCCCCAGTGGACGCGGCAGCCTGAACGCCCGACTGCCGGACGTGGGTCAGAGCGCGTTCAGCACAACAGCTTCTCAGCGTCATTCCTTGCAGGTGAGAGAACTCACAATGCGCTTTTTATCTTTGCAAAACGCTTTAGGATAATGCTATCCAGTCCGTTAAACACTCCATACAATTCCAAGATATTTTTGCTTGCCTTTTGTATAGGAATCCATCCTTTTTTTTCTTCCTTCATAATAATACTTTTTCTCTTGGTTTTCCTTAATTTTCTAGTTCCTCAACTTCACAATGTTATTCCAAGGCATAGTCAGACAACAGTTTGTATTTCGTCTCTACTGCCCTTCTCTAGTAATTCCAGTACCGTACTGGTCAGTCTCATTTGTAAGTTTTTTCGCAAAAGTTACTGATTTCTTTGTGCACCAATGTATTTCAAGCTTACAATTTACTGAACCTTCATCTTTTTAGGTATAATTAATCTGAGATTTGGTCTTCTGTATAGTAAAAGCAAAGGGACGTCTCTCAGTTATTGCTATTGTTATTTTTAATTAACTGCCCAACAAAGTTCAGCTTGTTAACAGCCGTGTTCATCAGTATAAGTAGATATCTAACCAATTAAAAGAGCAGCAAACCTGTATATTTCAGAAATAGCTCAAAAACTGTTGATTTTTCACTTCACTCAATTTTTATTTTGAACTTTTCAAAAATATCATTGAAAATTGGCCAATAAAGAAGCAAAACCACACCATTTCACTGGTCTGGTGATCATCCTGCAGCTAACCAACATTTTGTGCATTAACTTCTGCAGTTAGGCATGAGAACGTATCCTGGTCTTCATTAGGACACTAAGATTAAATGCACTAATGATCAATTAAACCAGTATCACTCAGAGCATAATTTGCAAATTACTTGCAAAGATATCTGCATGCAGATAATAAAATATTCCTGCTTTCGTAAACTCCTTTGTGGGACACAATGCCTTACCAAGACTCAAAATGAGACCAAATAATTCATACAGGACACAAAATGCTGCAGGATTCATTCGGTTAATGTATCATAATCAGTTTTCAGGCAAGAAATATACATCCACAGACCAGACATGAAAAGCAGTGGATTAACTCTTTTTGTAACTATAGTTGCCTGACTCTCACCTGTTGAAAATCACTCAAGTCAAACAGAGCAGAGGAGGCGTGCTGCCCGGTGGGGCAGGCGGGCAGCCTGGGGCTAGCCTCAGAGAAGCCCTTCTGATGTGTAAATTGTTCACCCAGAGAAGCTCACAGGGTGCCGGATCTCTCGAGCAGGAGAGATGACATGAAGCAGAAGGGCGACTCCAGCTCACGACTTGAACCTCTGTGCTTGCCCGTTAGGGACTGGAAGGTGCAGAAACCCTCAGCCAGCTCGCCCTGAGCCGAGTGCTCTGGTACCAACCTTGGGAGCACGACGTGCTCCCTCCAGATCCCCTCCCAGCACAAGGTGACCCACAGCAGCCGCTTGCCTGCCCCAGGAGAGCCGCCCTGGACACAGGGCTGGGCTGCATGCCTTCCCTGTTTCCATCATCCTCAAAAACAAGGGACTCTGGCTCCCCAGTCGCAGAGGTCTCGGTTTAATACAGGTAGAGACCACATTGAGCTACAGAGACAGACTTGGCCTCACTTAGGAGTGGCGGAAATTGCTGGAGGTCCAAAAAATGTCCTTAAGGGTTCACTGATGCATATGGTGTTCTGCTTCCTTGGAGGATAAGTATTGAAGGAAGCCTGCTGTCACAACTACTCATAAAGTGGTCTTAATGTTTTAATTGAATTTATACATGGTAACATTTAATGAAAGCATTTTTTGTGAAAGATTTTCAGTCCTTAGTAATCTATAGGAGAACAGCATCTGTCTGCAAACCTTTCCTGCCCTACCTCGTGTCTCACTGAAGCTGCAGCAGAGGAAGGTGAGCGCAAGGTTCTGCAGAGCCCAGCCCAAGGACTGGGCAGCTGCTGCTGCAGGCAGCCACGTCCACCAGGCACTGGCGCGGGCACTGCCACAACCAGCGAGCAGCCTTGCTGCTGACACAGGTCCTGAACCAAGGAAATTACCGGCAGCACTGCCACACCGTGCCGGGGAAGGATCAGCATGTCACAGAGTGATCAGGAGTTCTCGAACCCAAAAAAAGGAAGATCCCTCACTTACCTCCATCTGTTGATACAATGGATAAAATTTTCCAGATTTGTTTATTTCTGGCAAAATTAAAGTAAAGGTTTCTCAAAAAAAAAAAAAGGAAGAAAGAAAAGTTTGTTTGTTTGTTTTTCAGTGAAAATTACTTTTTGATAAATATAACTGGGGACAGAAGGTTGTTTTTATATGAATTTTACAGGTTTAATTAAGAACTTATTTTATTTTTCATGGAATTGGAAGAATATTTAAAGCAGAAAGAGGGGATGTCCTGAACAGACCTATTCTCAACTAGCGATAATTGCCATTCTGACGCCAGAGTGAAAGTTAAGCCATCTCCGCAAGGGTTAGCAGAACAGCCAGCAAAGCCTTCTTGGGTGAAGGCTTAATGCTGCTGCTGGCATACACAGGTGCAGATCAAGAGGGGAAAAATAAAGGATTAGCTCTTCTCCCTTCCTCTGAGCACGTAGCATGGAACATAGGTGTGGGCATAACCAGCAGGCAGGGCAAGGGGAGACAAGCGCTGCTCCAGGAGGTCACCGCCACAGCCACTACTGGGGTGCCGTGGGAGCACAGCTCCCCAGCGCGGGGCAGAGGAAGGCAGCCCGCGGTACCCACCCCAGGAGCTGGGACATCCTGGTGCAACTCCCTGCTCCACCCAATGGTTAGAGGAGCAGCTCATCCGTGACTTCATTCCCCTCGGCAGCTTGAATCAGAAGTATTTTTCCACGTTACAAGTAGGAGGACAAAAACACAGATGATTTGAGATAGAGATGACAGAGAGAGAAAACGGTGTTATCAATTTAATGAATCTCAGTGCTTTTATTATTGCTTTAATTTCATATCTACATTGAGAAGGTTTATGCTTTGAAATGCAACTTCTCAAGACAGCATTTCAGTGTATTATGGTAATCTCCATTTTAATTTCTCTAGAAGAGAAGAGGTCTTCAAAACTGGCTCAATATCATTACTCAAAAATATTGCAAATTATAGTTTGAAAACCAGGAACTTTACAACTTGCTGTCCAAATTCAGGTTGTGCCAATGGCTAATGTCATTATAAAAGCTTTCATTATCTGGTTTGCCTAAATCCCAGAATCCCAGAATGGCTGAGGTTGGCAGGGACCTCTGGAAATCACCTGGTCCAACTCCTGCTCAAGCAGGGACACCCAGAGCAGGGCGCCCAGGACCATGTCCAGATGGGCTTGAATATCTTCAAGGAGGGAGGTCTGTGCCAGTGCTCCACCACTTGCACAGCACAGAAGTGCTTCCTGATGGACCTCAGTGCTTTCCTGATGGGACCTCTTTGTGCTCCAGTTTGTGCCCAGTGCCTCTGGTCCTGGCACTGGGCACCACTGAAAAGAGCCTGGCTGTCTTCATTGCACCCTCCCTTCAGGTGTTTATAGACACTGACGAGCTCCCCCTGAGCCTCCTCTTCTCCAGGCTGAGCAGTCCCAGCTCTCTCAGCCTCTCCTTACAGCAGCGGTGCTCCAGGCGCTTCGTCATCTTGGTGGCCCTACAATTGCGTGGTACAGCACAACTTCCATCACGAGCTATGGTCATCCAGGCACCAAAACCTGGAACCTGCCCCTGCAACTGCCAGCTCTCACTCATTCCTGCAGGCAGAATACGTGATTATTCTGTGGTGATGAGCTGTCCTCATTTAGCACACATAACGGAAAAAGAGAACAAGCAGCTTCAAAAAGGAAAAGAGGAATACAAGTGGTAGATGTCCTGGGGAATAAATAAATATATATACATACGTATATATATGTATATTTATACCAACCATGCTATCCATCTTCTCTGACATGCCTTTTGGTCTTGTAGTTATTAATCCATCACCCATTTTTCTGAATTAGCAGATAGCAATTATGCATTCATTCTTGCAGAGTATAAAAATGAATCCTTAACCTTTAGTTTGTGATGGAGCATTTCCATACAAAACACTTTTCCTTTATTAGTATTCTACCCATTGACTCAGTGTGAATACTTGAAAATGGATTCAGAGACATCTCCCTATGTTTTACACATTTTTCACTTTAAAGAAAGATGAAAAATCGTGACCCAGAGAAGCCAGTCCATTATGATAAATCTCCATAATATTGCAGTCATTAAAAAAAACCTTCTTGTGCCTGTTTTCATTCATGTGCAAGGCTGTTTCTGAAAGACCCCAGAAGCTTCAGCTCCGCCGAGACGCGCGGCGTCGGCGCGCCTCGCGTGGGAAGGAGCAATAGTACCGCCAGGCGGCGGCTGCGGGCGGGCACCGCGCTGCGCGCTTCCACCTGTAGCTCTGATGAAAACGGTGCAGCCGCAGAAAAGCAATAGTGGCAGTCTCAGCTAAAGCCTATATTTAATTTTCCCTTAGTTCCTAGTAGTCTGTATATTTGTTACTTTTAAGTCTAAGGTTGAAAAAGAAGTAAAAATCAAAAAAGTTTGAAAAATCTTTCCTATTCCGGACATTTTCTATTACCTTCCAGAAGCAAAAAGACACTGAATGCCAAGAATTTACAAATTATAGGATACAAGTGTTATAGTCCTACTCGTTAATTTCAGAAGAGAAAAAAGACAACAACAAAAACACCATAAACCCAAACGAAACCTGAAGAACAAGTAACCTGCTCTGTATTGAGCAAGTAACGAAGCAGACAGGTCCCTCTTCACGCTCCAAACAACACAACAACTCTTGGGACCCGCCGGGCTTTAGCAGCACTGCAGGGCCAGCTCCTGCACCCTTGTCAAAGAGGCATGGGGCAGCAAGCGCCGCAGAGCCGCGCGTCACAGCACCGCCGTGTCCCCTGCCCTCCACGGCGACCACAGAGGGCAATCGGGATGTAGCCGGGCAAAGTGTTTGGCATCACGGCTGGGTTTGGGAGGGGAGGAGCTCCAACCTTGACAAGTTTGGAAGATAACAGTAAGAATTTAAAGGCATTACCAAGAGCAAAGTCACTGATGTGGATGTAGCTTGAAGTAATTCAAGAGCTATAGTGAAACCTGAAACACTGCTTGCATCCTTCTGGGTCTTTTAACAACAAATACACTGAAACCGTATTCATAGAAACACAGAATACCCCGAGTTGGAAGGGACCCACAAGGATCTTTGAGTCCAGCTCCTGGCTCCGCACAGGGCCACCCAAACATCAGACCCTGTGTCTGAGAGCATTGTCCAAACGCTTCTTGAACTCCCGCAGGCTCGGTGCCATGACCGCTTCTTGGGGAGCCTGTTCCAGTGCCCCACCACCCTCTCAGTGAAGAACCTTTTCCTAACACCCAGCCTGACCCTCCCCTGTCACAGCTCCGTGCCGTTCCCTCGGCTCCTGTCGCTGTCACCAGAGAGCAGAGATCAGCGCCTGCCCCTCCGCTCCCCTCGTGAGGAAGCTGCAGGCTGCCATGAGGCCTCCCCTCATCTCCTCTTCTCTGGGCTGAACAATCCAAGGGACCTCAGCTGCTCCTCGTACATCTTCCCCTTGCATGTAATTGCACGTAAACAACCAAAATCAACTGCTTCGTTAGTGCTGAGCAACATCTTATTTGGGAAGGGCATAATGTCCCACTCCAGCGAGCTCCTGCCAGCATACAGCTGTAAAGCAAAGAGGAAACATTAGCTGCAAACCCTGAGGATCCAGCTCTGCAAAGACCTTCTGTGCTTTACTGCCAGCAGCACAGCACAATCCTTCCTGAGACAGCAAAGCTCACCATGAAAAACTAATCCTCATCTGAGCTTTGGTTGCCTACCAAAAGGTGCCACCTACAGAAGAGTGCAAGCAGAAACCGACCATTTTCTCAGACTGACACGGAAACTGAAATCCACGGCTCGCCGACTTGCTGCAGGGCTCACCGTGCAGCCGCTGCCCAGGGGAGCTCCCCCGGGCTCGGCCGCGCCGCCAGCGCTCCTGCCCGCGCACCTGGGGCCGGCACGCCTGCGGAGCAGCACGCACGCCGAGGGACTTTGTGGTCCGTGCTCCTTGCAGCTTGCTTGTTTGACGCTCTTGGCCCCTGCTGTTACTATTTTATCACTTGTTTTGTTGGTCCTTAGTCCTCTGCTGTTGTGGGAACTACAGAGAAGTTCTTACTCCAGATTTCAGGAGCTGTTTTAGAGCTGAGTTCCTTTGTCCCCACTTAATCCTGTGATGAGACAGTGGCAAATACCAGTGTCCAGAAACAAAAGCAAATTGTAACCTAAGAAAGACTGATGCCAGCAGAGAGACCACTGCCCTGTGAATGCCCGTTTACCTCCCAGGTTTCCTGGGAATAGGACAGAGAAAGGAGAGATTTTTCACACTGTGGCCCAGATGCCTGGCACAGCTGCTGCAGTTCCCCAGGACAAGGGTCTGTTGGGAAGCCTCATGCAGTCCCTTCTCTCTGCCCCCCAAACCACAGGAAATCATTTCAGAAGCAGATCTTAGATCTTAAAGCCTTTCCGCTTCCCATGGACAATGTGACTGTCTTTACTTACAAGCAGAGGTTACTATGAAAACTGATTTATTTAAGTACATAAAGTGCTACTGCTTGAGCAATTAAAATTACGTAATTCTATATTACCCACAAACTAACTCCAAGTCTAGCAAATATTCTTAGACTCCCACCTACCTCTGCAGAAAAGGAAACATTGTCTCACTGCCCAAGGGGAGACACGGAGACAAGCTATGAAGCACTCCGAATTGCAAAGCATTTGTGTTGTTCTTTGGAATAAAGCTGAACTTCCGAGCGGCCAGCGCCGCAGAGCGGGGGCGTGAAGTCACCGGTACAGCCGGCGAAGCCCGGGGCCGAGCAGCCAAGGACCAGCTACACCAAATTTCCCTGTTGCAGTTATAACTCTAGGGCAGCAGAGGGCACCACTACACGCAGAAAACAATACAACAAAAAGATATTGTGAGTGTGTACCTCTAACTAGAAAGTAAATGAGCAGAATTGCAAACATCACGAACAGTTTTCTTCTTTTACAGAAAGAGCTAATGAAATGCAATAGCTCAGCACCAGTGACAATTATGCCACACACACTAAAAAAAAAAAAAAAATTACAACACATAAAAAGAGGCTACTTTAACAAAACAATATATATTTGAATATATAGTAGTCTATGGGCTAAACCCGTCACATGAACCTTATTTATCATTTACAATTACCCTCACATCTGATCCTAAAGAAGGCATTCTTTGACTCAGGATGCTTTGCTGTACAAAATATCCTCATGTTGCTAAAGGAATCCAAGGGATTACAGCCAAGTGATCAAAGTTGGTAACATGTATATTAAAAACAAAGTATAACATAAGAAGGAAGGAAGGAGGGAGGGAGAGAGGGAGGGAAGGAAGGAAGGCAGGGAGGGAAAGAAAAAGAAAGAAAGAGAAAGAAAAAAGAAAAAGAAAGAAAGAAA
>VXAL01019488.1:119012-131110 GCA_013399475.1 Chauna torquata | reverse complement strand
AAGAAAGAAGAAAGAAGAAACTAACTTATTTTTAAACACTGCCTGATTTTTAATTTACTGGATGGATAACAACGCATTTGCATGAGTTTTTAATTGCAGCCCACTAACCAGCTGAAAGAAAATCAAAATACAATACTTATAACCTCAATCAATATTTAAAACTCTATAGTCACAGCTGGTAGATAACACCTTGCGCTAGCTTTCTGAACCACAGTGGTTAGCCGACTTTCCCTTATCAGTGTAAATATACAATCTGCGAATGACACAGTCATTCCAGCTGGCAATGTTCTCGCCACTGGGTAGTGAATGATAACATTCTAGAATGCACAGCCCATAATTTATTTAGATTAAACAGTATTAAATTGATACGAACTACCCAAACGATGCTTAGAATGAGAAGGAATCTATTAGCATTACATCCTAATTCTCTGCAGCCAGCTTCATTTTCTGTCCGATTGCACAAAAGTGGCAGACCTAGCATATATCTATGTTACTGTCAGTTTACAGGGCAGTCTGAGTATAATTATCACAGCCTAAATTCTGAAGACAAGGACAAACATAAATCTCCATAAAAATAATTGAAAGACCTAGGATAAAAGCTCAGTGTCTATAGCAGAACAGGTAAGGCACAAGGGCAAGGTCACAACGCTGAACAGACAAGCAAGAACTCCAGACCATCTCAGCTCTCAAATACAATAATAATCAGCAAATCTACAACCAAATGACAACCTCCTCCTCATCCCATATCCTGGCCCTTTTACATCTCACTCAGGCTGTTCTGGGCACTGGGCTAATTCTGAACATCCCTCTATGGCTGGATTTTCTTAGCTGTCTGGTCCATACCTGTTGGTCCCTGGCAATCCCTGAAACTGATGCATATTTTCCTCCCACACTCCGCCATCTCCACATCTCACATTAACAGAATGGCCAAAGGCTGGAGGGGAACACAGAGGCAGGAGATACCAACAACCTCCACAGAAGCTGCTAAGCCATCTTCAGGCAGGGACTTTCAGAAAGAGACACCAACCTTGTCCCGCTCCTCAGAAGCAGCAAGCTTTCCATAGCCAAGGTGGGAGACGGCAGCTTTCAGCATCAGTTTGCTCCTCTTCCAGGAACAGTACTTTGCTTTTGGTTTCAAAGGCAGGAGGAAGAGCACTCTAGAAACCTGCCTGGTTGCCACGGCTTTTTCCACACGCCATCCATACAAGCACTATCTTCCCTAGTTCAGAACCTATTCCGAATGCATCGCGCGGCTCTCTACTTCAAAGCAAATCCTGCTTCTCTGAATTCTAAGAAGCTCAACTTCCTACAAAAAAAAAGTCTCTTATAAAGAGACTTTGCTCCAGTAGCTTGTTAGCAAGCCCAACTCTCTCTACTGCTTCCCACATCTACAGAATCACTGAAGAGAACAGACTTTGCTTTGATTAGAGGAAAAATATCTACTTTTTCAGTTTCTGTCACATTGCCTGAAACCTGATGCTGAATTTGGGATAGGGACCTAGTACTTCTGCAAGACAAATAACTGAAATGTTCACATAAGACTGAGAAAAGCAGACACCGAGACCAAGCTAGGCTGGACTGAGACACAGCTCGGCAGCATTGCTCAGGGCAGTGCTTTCCAATCTGCAGTGGGAAGATGTTTTTCCATGAGCTTGGAAGCAGCCACTGAAATTATCTCAATTGTAACTGTTTCTCCTGGTCTGGGGAGGCTGAAGACATGCTGCCACATGGGCCCTGAGCTCCTGTGGTCCCCTGTGACCCTTCTCTGGGCCCTCATGAGAGAGATTTGGGGTTTTCTTGGGATTCTTCAACAACTGATGTTTATTACATGCCTAAGATAACGAAAGGCTTTAACATAGAAGATTTGTAGAACGAGAAGTATGACACCTGCCTCTGATGTGCTGGAAGCAGGAGAACCCATGGATGGGCTTGTGCAACATTTATCAGAGCAGTAAGCCAAGAGTCAACATCAGCAGCAAAACCGTGATTTTTTTTAATAGACGTGCAGTTGGAAGCGTCACCACCAAGGAGAGGCTCCAGTGGCCCAGACACAGGGAGAGGAGAGTATTGGAAAAAAAAATACGGTCATGCGGGTAACGAGAAAGGTTAAATCCTGGAAACACCATCTGAAGTAGTGATGTTAAAAACACTAACCATACCTGTATTGCAGCATTGGAAAGAGCTGAACATAAAGCTAGAATCATCTGATGGGTGGCAGCAAAAGCAAACCAGCAAAGACAGCTGAACTTGTACACATCTGCAACACATACCACAGCAAACCTCCTTGGAGGCATTTTCCCAGATAACCAACCGGCACTCAAAATACAAAGCAAGACCCTTACTACTTTTTTTTTTTTTTAAAGTGGGTAAGCCTTTGTTTGTAGCCTTTAAGACTTTGAAATATTTTTAATGAATTGCAAGTTTAATGGAAAATTGTTGTCATTTTTATTGTATTTATCATTCCATTTGTATTAATATTTTTCAAGCGAAAGTTAGGTTTTAAATAGTTTTTAGAGGAAATATTTTTGTCTACATTCTTAATTATATCATTTTAAACATTGTTGCATTTCAAAAAGGTATCTTTTCTGCCTGTTACATGGCCATTCACAGCATAACTTTTGGCCAGCAGTGCTTTGCAGTCCAAAAGCTTCATTTTGGAATTTTGACTTAAAAAAAAAAAAAAAAAAAAAGTAGTTCAAAAGCAGTGACATCTCGCACTACTAATAAAAGTTGTATCCTTCTAGAGTTAGGATATTCCATATCAGTCAGTAACCCTCAATCAGGAAGTGGCTGTAAACATTTTATGAGCTTGTGGTAAGAATATGGAGTAGTTAAATAATTGAAATAAATATTTAGCACATGCCCATGCTCCTTTTCTTCAGAGCATTGTTTGCCCTGGCTCCTTCCCAAAGTAAACCCATGCCTAACAGCTCGTGCGGTTCTGCCGAGGACACAGCTACACTTCCGTTCTGCACTGAGGGACAGAAGGCAATGGTCCTTTCCTTAGCTGATTAGTTGGAGCAGAAAGATTTAGGCAACATCATACCACTAGCCAGCACGTAGCTGTATCTACCACGATGACAGCTCTCCGATTTCGCTTAGATCACCTGTGATATTATGTGTTCTGCTGGATCGGCGTTGAGGGACTTCTGTCACGCAGCTAAGGCCTTGCGATGACCAGCTAGTCTCTCAAGCGCTCAGGCTACAGGGTGCATTTTCTGACTACTGTTCCTCTCCTGAAAGCCTGGCCTTGCACATGGCTGTAGCACTGCAACCTCGCTGCGATATCACTGAAATACATTTATGGCTATCTTTCAGTGGTTAGAGCCCTGGACCCATCTAAAGGCTTGGAAGTCTATTCCCTGCCAAGTTTTACAGGTCAAATTGTAACTATCATAAATAAGCAATAGCACTTCTTTATTCATTTTTGATAGAAACTTACTTTACTGTTCTGGAAGACGCCCAGCGAGTGTGTAAAGTCCATAGCATTTGGGGCAATACGGACTTTTGAGGACTACATGACCGTACGCAGCCGTGACCCAAGCCTCCCCGGCATCAGCGGGGAGCACCGCAAACCTCAGCAGGTGTCCGGCCAGTGCACGCACGTGGGCAGCAGCCCTGCGGGACGGTAGGCTTGCCCAGTTTTCAACAGAAGGGCTCGCAACAGCTCTGCTAACATAACAGCACTGAGCATTAAACAGCGACCGTGCACCGTCTCACAAGACCTGCCTGTCCAGCAGCCCCGTCCCTGGCTCGCACTCCTGCTGCGCAGTTGCATAGGGGGTGCACTAAAGCTATCCAAAATACACGCAGCTGCTTCCACAGGTGTGGAATTTAATCCTCTTTGGTCACCATCAATACTAAAATGTGCACAGAACAGACATTTAAAAATGAAGAATTTTACAATTATTTGAGATTTTAGCATATTGAGCCTGTGGTAAGACGTATATTCTGTTAGCACTATCCACTGACATTTCAAGTACTCTTTCTGAGTCCTCCAACCAGACTTAGTTATAGCATATGTTAGCCCTACTTATTTCAGCATTGAATTTGCTCCATTATGTCACTACAGCTTAAACACTCATGTTATTTTCAGTATACTTTTAAATCTTACTGAAACGTTGAACATCTTAAAAGGATGATTAGCCTGGAATCCAACCAAACTTAACATCACCCTGTTGGACAAATATTAGGCAGTATATTTGTCTGCCTGTGAAAGGATTTCAAAAATTCATTTACTCCTGACTCTCTTTAAAAAAAAAAAAGAAAAGACAAACACATTAAGTTTCACTTCACACTTTCCCTGAATCAAAGACTGATGAGCAGACCACTTGTGGGTGCTCTTCTTCCAGAGCATGCATTTCCTGCTGCAGCAAACAATGGAAGTGGAAGGGCTTGTTAATCTTGTTTATTTTTAATACATGAATTTGCTCCATACAGCCCTTTGGTCTTTTGCCCCTCCTGAAATCCTACCCTGCAATCAGCATGGTAAGAAGAAAAAAAAAAAAATTGTCTTCATTCAAGTCTTCTTTACCTTAAAAGAGAAAAGCTGCAACAAGAAAAAAATGCCATTTCCTACATTTATGTATGTCACCACATACAGGTCTTTTAAATATTTCTTTTTGCAGAATATTGCTGTGTTCAGATAAATAGGTGTTCTCCTAACAGAAGTGTTTACAGTAGAATTCAAATATTATCTTCTTCAAACAGAATTGTTTCTTTTTCTTTTCACCTCCACCCTATCAAGCATCCACATTAGTTTTATGCAGGAAGAAATACTTTAGTGTTGAATAAATCCTTTATCATGCTTAATTTGCCATGCAGTTAGAATGTAGGTAATGGCTTCTTAGTCTTAAAGTCAAAGGAGTGGAGTATCTGTAGCCACACCTAGCTAAAGAAGTGACTCATAACTTAGTTGTGACAGGTTTATAACTTTTCTTCTCCACTGGAAAATGCACGAGTTGCAATTAAAACCTGGGTGAGGCTGGACAAACCCAGAAATGTCTGGAATTATTCTGAAGTTTTGATTGAAGTTGCACAGAATGAAGCAGCTGCGGCTGGGTGGGAATGTGACTTTGACATTTAGCAAAGTGTCACAGAACAGAAATCTTGCTATCACAGATATGACTAACTCACTTCTGTGTCTGACATCCCTCTTCTTGGAGCTGCGAAATAAAGATAATTTCTACTTTAATCTGAGAGCAGAGAGATGAGCAATTCCATTCAAACCAAATCATAAGTTCCTGTCAAAAGTAACTTGGAAATTAACATTTTAGCAAGATGTTCATACTTAACCAGCTGCATAGGTCTTAAAATATCATAATGGGCCATCTCTAGATGGATGGTACATCACAGGTAAGTGGCACTGACTATCCCCACAACAGTCTACCTAGGTAAGAGATCACTGTATGTTCTCCTAAACCACTAATAGAAAACAAAATCAGAAAACACAGCCAGTGACAAAACAGAGGTTTATTTGTTTTTCAGTACATTAACAAAGTTGAAAATATTTGGCTTCCATTTCAAACTGAAAGACTATACTGACACAGCCGGTTCCCTTCGATAGCTATTCCAGCTGAGACAGAAACGGGTAGCACCTTTGCAATGCTGAGCAACTGGAACTGCGATGAGCAACCCCTGAAGCAAAATGGCAGGGACTGACTCTGGGCAGGACAAAGCAAAGAACCACTTATGTCAAAGGAAATAATAACCTTAAAGTTAACTGAGATGAATCTAATTTGTAACAAGACTGAATTCCTAGCTTTTATGCAAGCAAGCCACACAACCCCCCGCACTGCCGAGTAACAAGGACAGCTGTGCGTGGAAAGGGCATGCAGCAAAGGTCTCCCGAAGACTTTAAAGACGAGCTGAAGGTGAGGAAAGCACACACAGGAAACAACATTTAGGGTTTGCTGTCACTTTTCTACTCTGACGGAAGTAAACTGGAATGCTGAAACAGATTTATGTCTTCACAGCACATACTCTCTTAACTCAGGATCAAAAATTAAAGGTGGCTCTGATCCAAGTGATTACGACCTCATTACATTCAAACAGAGCAAGTCCACAGCCGTACTTTATGTTCTCCATGCTTTACTATTATTTATATGAGCCAAATCAGCCAGCAGATAGAATGCAAACAGATGCAAAAACACAAGAATTGCTGTAAGAATATTTGCTAAACATCTAAAGATCCACAGCTGAGGAAGTAACACACCTCCAAGTAGAATGAAAGGCAACTATTACCCATTACCATCAACCACACTGCTTCTGCAAAGTGGTACCACTGACAGGAGACAGGGAAAAGGATCCAGAGGAATGACTTAGTCGTGGAAGAAAGAAGCTGAACAACATGGCTCCTATGGGAGGGTTGGCTGCAGGGCCCCCAGTCACCTGCAGAGCGGTGACCAGGGGCAACAAGTAGCGTTTGAACACCTGCTGAGGAGGTACCTGGAGAAACTGGGTCATTCAGCTCTCAAACAACTGTTTGAACTGTTTAGGCATAATCACAGACTTAGTGGAATGCTTCAGTGCCAGAAGGAAAAACATGCAGCAAAGACAGACTACACCATGCTGGTGGTGCAGTAGTGCTACAGCAAACATAAAATAAAATTAAGTAAAGAAGCCTATTGTCCACCGTGAGTCCACGTGGATTGAAATTACAAGCCAAAATGTGAAGGCTACAGCACTGACCAACATTACTGCCTTTCTGCCAGGAAGGCAAGGTGACTGCAGTATGCTAAAGAGTATCTGAGAGGGGAAAAGGGCAGGAAATGCAAAGGTAAGGACATTCATAATTTTCCCAACCTACATAGATAGGTCCAAGACCAAATTAGTAGATAATCTCCAAACTTGATCTTAGCTACTACCAACTACTGTTTCTTGGAAAAGCAAAATAATGCAGAAAATGAGATGTAATCCCTGGCTTGCTCCCGAGTAACATGCAAGATCTCACTCCAAATGTTATATTTGAAAGAGTCACATGCAATAGCAACTCCAGTAATGTTCAGCCTCCCTGTAAGAGCAAAGACTTAAAATACATTAAAACCTGTGATCAGCTTGAGAAAGATAGACTACAAGAAACAAGGAAGCTTGTTAAATATAGTTGCTGTAAAGCAACTAAGATAATTAAAACCTTACAGATGACGTGGAGGCTATTAACTCCGTCCAGAGCATTCACAGCCCATGGATACCATCTCTTAAAAAGGCTGGGAGAAAGGCAGGAGAAAGCCAGCACAGCCAAACAGCATGCTGATACAGGACAACATAAACAAGAAGGTAGTATGCTTCAGACAGCTCAAGCAATATCCGAATTAAGACAATAAGAATGGACCAAACTCCTGGAGACTAAATATAAAATGCAATTAGGCAGGCCAAAAAGGAAAAGAAGTGAGGAAGCAGAATAAATCCAATTATAAATTATAGTATAATAAACCCTAATAGCCTTTCTTCCAATAGTAATAACCTGTTAACATGGTTATGCTTAGAGTCTCAGTTCTCAGTGATGCAGGCAACTCCCAATCGCTAGGAAGAATGCCAGGCACAGGTCATATTTACAGGCAGGAGCTGATCAATGCAGAGAGGGAAAATAACACCTCTTACACAAAACCAATTTCCAAATCCACACCAATGTAATTTAGTGGTAAACTCTTGTGGCTCCTCAACCAGGCTACAAAGCAACGAAGGTCCTCTCCCAGTAGCAATATTTTTGGCATTGCTAAAGAAGTGTTTTACACAGAAGTGTTCACACGGTGCTGAGAAGCTCCGTAAGGTTTCTGTTTAGCTCAAGTTCTTTCCTTACAGTGGCAGAGAGCAATTACTGGACCACAGCATGAAAAACACAATAGAACAGACACTTTCTTCAGTCAGGAGGTGATTCAGCTATCAAAGAGTTTCTTTTATTTCTATTTGTGGGAAAAATCACTGCTTTTAGCTGTCTAAAGCTGAAGTTCCCAAGGTCGTCATGACTGTCAGCTGCAGCGAAGGTACCTGCAGTTCTTTCTCTGCACATTCTTTCCTCCTGAAACAGCCGCCTGAAACGCGTGAAGTTCACTCGAGGTCAGTAATGCTGGAAGGCAAGCAGGACAAGAAGCTGTGACTAACCAGGGCACGTTTTGCCTTTGCAGCTGTAAACAGAGAGCAAACCATATGCCATCACTCCTTCCGTTCCCTCATACAGATGATATCCATAATACATAAAGGAAATGTGCGGCAGCAGCCAGGCGAATCTAGCACTAAGAAAAAAGGTCGTGCTGCTTCTTCCTGGAAGAGATCCCCTTGCCAGTGAAGCGAATCAGCCGAGGCCAGGCTGGCAGAGGCGGCTGCAGTGCATCACAGGGATTTCTGCATGGGACACGAAGTCTGGGGGCGGCGAGGGAAGGCGAGGGCGCTGCCTGCGGGACTGGCGTTTCAGGAGAGCGGGAAGCCAAGAAAAATACAAGCTGAACCACAAGTTCTAGGGCGCTAGGCTGGACGTGAAGAAAGGGACTTGCTTTACTGAGGCTTGGATGCAAGGACCCTTTGGTCCAGAAAACAGACGCGTCCCAGTGAGCGGGGTTGGTAACTCTCGGCGGGGGGACGGGTCTAAGAGCAGGCACTCACGTCCAGGGGGCGGAGGGGAAGGCGACAAGGGCAGCAACTGCCATGGTTACACAAAGTCCAACCTCAAGCCTGAGGACTGAAGCTCAGCATACATCTATATGCCACGCTGATAATCAGAGGGTAAGAATAGGTAATAGGTCTAAAGACTCGGCTATAAGGTAACTTTCCAACTTCTAAACCACAGATTTTCTTTGGAGTTTGGAAGACAGACAAAAATCCCATGGGAAAAATCTGTTGCTCTTCTCGCCTAAGACTAATCAGATGTTTTTATGTCAATTAGCATGTAATATGTATCTATTAGTGAAATCTGGTTCCTTATGCTAACCAGTTCTATATCTCTCTACAATAAATGCTATTTCTATGACTTGCACCACAGTTTTCAAAAATATAAATACACTTTCAGCATGCTTTGTTTTCAAGGCAATAGTTGTGAAAGAGCAATATCAAACTGCCAGCCGAGAACTGGGCTTTGTTTAATCATAAACAGATAATGGGAAACACGACGAGAAACAACCGCTGACGAGCTGGCAACAGCACTTCACACAGCATATGTCAGGGGGCACGAAGCAGCTGGCTGGGCAAGATACTATTTCAAGAGAACATTTGGAAACATCTCTGTCAGGAGCTTTTCTTGTAAAGTGTGGCAAGAGCAAAGCCTCACCTTCTTCCAAGCGCAACTCGAATACATGACAGTAAGCCACTAAACTAGAAGCTGCCACCGCAAACACACTGTGCTTTAGTTCTGAGAAGCGCAGAAGCATTACAGCCCCCTCCCTACAGCGGGCGCAACGCCGCTCCCCCCGCGCTCGTGTGCCGCCCAGAGAGCCGAGCGCTGGAACAACATCCCCAGCAACTCGATACGAGTGACAGACGCTGGAATTCCGCGCTTCTGGAGAGCGTTCCCTAGCCTGTGACAGAGAGCCCCCACCCTTTCACAAAACAAGCAAATATGTTTGATTGTAATACTGTGAACTTCCAAGCGGAAGCTAGTGAACAGAGTAATATTTTAAGAAAATCCCACACAAGTGTCCAACAACTTTAAACAGGTTTATTAACTGCAAAACAAGCAATAGAACATGTCTGAATCTATCACCATATTCTTTTGTATTTTAGTTCAAAACTTTAGAAAGCTTACAAAAACTAATTAGTTCTTCAATTTTAATTAACCTATTCTTTGAATATAATGAAGAACAGGCGCTTTTTGTATACAAATTAAACTCTTTTTTTTTTTTAAAAAAAGGACTTCACAAGAATCTAACTCTTTAAAAAAACCCTGCTCATAAAAAACACATACATTACAAAATGAACAAATACATGCATCCATTTCAAGAGACTAACTTAATTATTAGCTATTTTAATTTCAGTTTTCTGATGAGCAGGATACCCTCAAAAGAATGTACCTGTGTCAACATTTGGATTCTCTCTCAAATTACACACATAAATTTACATGAGTTTATGGGGTTTAAAGGCATTTGGTTCCCTCCAAAAGCACATTAGTGGAGAGGAAAAAAAAAAAAAAACAAAACCAGACAGGCACACAAAAATGCTAAGCTAAGAACTAACACCGAATATATAGCGAGGACTCGGGCCCTTTCGGCCGGGAGGGACCTTTGGAGGGCACCTGGCCCAAGCTCCTGCTTACGGCAGGGTCAGTTTGAAAAGCTGGATGAGGCTGCTCATGGCCTTGGCCAGTTGAGGCAAGACTTCCCCCAAGCATGGGACTTTCACCATGCCCGGGCACCCGGTTCCAGTGTTAGAGCACCCTCCTGTGAAGAGCCATGTCCTCATACCCAGGCTGGATTTCCCTCGCTGCAGTGGCGCTGACTTCGGCCATACGCCACTGAGCAGTGCCTGTCCTCCATCCTCCCTGCGTACAGCAACGCCCTGGACGGTTGGCGATGTCCAAAACACGGACACAACTGATATCCAACGGTTTTATTTATTTTTAAAAGTTTATCGTTATACATGCAGCTAACCTTAACGGCAATTTGACATGCAAAAAAAGTCCAATAAGAACACTGACTTTTCGTTGATTTCTATTTAACTTCTAAATTGTTGTTGCTTGTTAAACAAATCTTAGAAGCTGAGGTCATAGACCTGATTCAAGACAAGTAGCTGCAGTCACGACGTACGCAGACTGAGGCCAACAGCGTGACATAAAGGCTCCCCTCTCAGTTCAGTAACGGAACAAAGCCAGTGTTCACTTCAGGCTGAAAGAAGACTTTGAGGCATGAGGCCCAGCCTGTGTTTGAGCTATACGTATTGTATTCATAGCATACGTAATTTTAAATTTTTTATTTAAATATGTTTGTTGCTAATACAAGGCAATAAAATAAATAAATAAATAAAAACATCAAGACCGAGTTCCTTCAAAAATAAAATGAGTACCGTTTGGATCCATTAGTGATCCATTCCTTTCTCAATACAAAAGTTTCAAGTTATCCGCAAAATTATGACACACGTAACATTAATGTTATATATGTATATAACTAGATAATCACTGTGGGATGAATGTGCCAGTCAATCAGAAAATAAAATGGTCAACTTACAATAGATAAGTAAGAGTTTTGGTAAGCACAGAACTTGCCCCACAAGTTCTCCCTCCAGAGCAGAGACTTGGTAACAAATGAAAAGCAACTAATACACAGTTGCCTTAAAAATTACTTTCCCATACCTACAAAGAAGACATCCACAGAACAGTAAGTTGAAAATAATTTAACTTAAATTCTTAACTGCCTAGTACAATGCATAAGGAACAAACAATACGAATAAAATAATGAATTCATAAACTGACACAGGCTCCATGCCAAGAAATTAAATAAAGACAACTTAGGTCAAATGTATTTCTGTATCTAAGGCATCAGTAAGAGACTGCAAGCCTAGAGAAGAAATCTCCTCTAACTGGAATCTTATTGAACTCAGGCAGGTTTCAGAAACAAAGTCCTTTCGCAGAACAACACCGGATCACCTCCGGACGAAGGTCGGTTCGGTGACAGAGGAACACCAGCTGCAGACTTCGTTCGCTGCCGCTGATCACTAGCGATACTTACCGCTAAGGAAGAGGACCTACTTCTTTCACCCGCATTCAAGATCACAACCGACCAGGTCTCTGCTCACCACCCGCTTCTCGGTTTAGGCCGTCTGACGTTAAAGACGTGACAACACAGACCTGGTACCTTTCTAAGCACTTGGCACTTCCCCAGAAGGGGTTAGGGCTCTGAAGTTTACCTTATATCGCCTTCTGAGGGACCCAAGGGTCAAAAATTCATCTGTACAGGAGTTACAAGGGAAAAAATGTATTTTTGATTTATTTTCACTCTTTGGGATTCAGGGGTAGAAACCGCATCTTCGCAGCTTTCGCTATCTGTATGTACCCTCTTAGGATGTCTGCCTGGATTAACAATCCAGGAAAAAAAAGAATGGAAAAAATCAGATGCATCAAAAAAATAAAAACACTTTCAAAGCCTTCTAACGCCCGCGGCCACTCAGGACCGCGGTCA
>VXAL01019488.1:75392-118161 GCA_013399475.1 Chauna torquata | reverse complement strand
GGCCGGGGCTGGGGGGCGGCGTGTGCTCGGCAGCGCGGCGAGCAGGGCCGGGCCGGTCAGGCTCCCCTCCGTCAGCGAGGTCTCTTCTCTCCTCAGGGGTGGCAGGAGGTGGCGGAGGCGGCAGTGGTAACGGTAACGACTTCCAGTGGTGCTTCTCCCAGGTGAAGGGAGCTATCGACGAGGACGTGGCGGAAGGTAAGGGGAGGAGAAGGGCGGGAGGGCCGCGGTCGCGCTGCCTTGGCGGGCTCGCAGCGGCGGAGGTGCCGGCGGCTCCCGGCCCCCGCCTCCCCCTCCGGCAGAGCCGCGGGCGCCGGCAGCCCTCCTTCCTCCCTCTGCCCCCGTGGCACGCCCGCGCACGGAGTCGCGGCTGGGAACGGCAGAGCTGCAGCATCTCGCCAGCCCGAGCCCGAGGCTCGGAGACGGGGTGCGTGTTGCAATGACTAAGCTAGCGCCTGGGTTTCCAGCGCGATGCTCTTTTGCAGGAGAGTGTAATAGAGAAGGCATGGTGGCTTCCTCCTGTTCGTTAATTATAATCGCTAAGGAGGAAAGGTAATGACAGTGATAAAACCATAAAAAAAAAAAAAGAAACACACACAAATGGAGTCTGTCAGGCTCGTCAAGTTTCACTGACACAAAGAGAGCAAGGGAGAGCGCGCAGCTCTCTCACTTGTACTTAATTTTAACAGTGGAGTTTGAAGGCTTCCTGCAGCTGTCAGTAGGTTTTCTGCATACTTGTTCATGTTTGGAAGCTACAGATAGGGATGCTTAAGTAGGGAAAATGGGCACATCTTTACATTTCTCTGAAATTTTCTAAGCACAGCATGTTTGGAGATGAGTAGAAAATAAAAAATGCTTTACTTGGACAAAGTGTTTCTCTGTAGTATGTAGAAATGACACGAAGTTTTGCTCAAGTTCGTTGAGAAGGTTTTTTTCTAAATTTTCCATGTTCGGACTGTTCAGGTTGGAGATACTGTTTAGAAAAGAGGGTGTGAAATGTGTGTGAAACATAATCCTGTGCTTATTTTGATTTTTACTGCATTAATTGAGATTGCTGTATTTACTGTATTAAGTAAAATAATTTGCAGTCCTACCGTGTGGTGGTCTTGGGTTTTGGATTTTTTTACTGGATGTGGTAAATATTTTTTTTTCCTTACTGTCTGCTACAAGGAAATAGCGCTGACCATGTTTTCATTTTCATGCCCCTTGTTTTGGCATTCCATTTGAAATAATAGCTCTGGGAGGAATAGACTTGAAAACTGCTCAAGAAACTAAGACTAGGTGGCTATTTTCTTCCTTTTATTTTTACTAATTATGTTTTGCACCATGTATTATTGTTCTAAAGTGCCCCAAATTCTTTTGAAAGTATATTTAAGTAGCTTTTGTGAATTTCCCAAATATTCTTTATTCTTAGTATCTCTCCGCTATACAACTAAACATGAGTTCTCCATGTTGAATAAGATATACTTCTACGAGCGCCTTACTTCCCAGTCAGCAACTGAGCAACGTGAATTTGTGTTGTGCTGGAAAGCTTCTAGTTTTTGAAATACCAGTGTACCTTAAATCCAGTTAATTATTTAAGTGCATAACAGGGCTGTTCAAAGAGGAACTTGCATTACTGATGAGACATATTACCAAGGCTGAGCTCTTCATTAGAGGTGAAAGCACTCTGTTTTGAGTAACTAGAAATGCTAAGAAGTAGGGATGATAGTGCTCAAGGCTTCTATCCTGGATTTTCCCAAATGTACCTTATTAATGTAAGTTTTCCTGGAGTGAGGACTGCAAATTGTGTGTGACACTATTACATATGAGGAACTTACTTTTCTTCATAGGGCAATTAATGTAAGTAATCATTCAGCACCTGGTTTTTGCAGAATTGGTACTAGAGTTTTGTTTTCTTACTGGAACGTGAGAACTACTTAGAGATTTTGTGATTGTCTGTTATGTTTTGTGCTTTTTTCTGTTAGCTTTTGCCTTGATATTGGAATTAGGTGCAGAATATATACAGTTTGTTAATAATTGCCTGAATTTGACTCTGCAATATGCAATGAGAATGCAATTCCATTGCTAAATTTTTGGTCCCAGTTATGGAAATACTTATTCATTACCATTTTTTCTAACATCTTTTACCAAACTCACATTGAAATATGTATTGGATGTGCTGCTGTTGATCTGAGATAGGTTTGCTGCAAATATTACATACAACCATTGTGAATTCCATGTAAATTTTTGCAATGGTGAAAACTTGATTTTTTTATAATACTTTTTTTCTTTCCAGTTTTGTGAAAAATTAGATCAATAAAGGAAATATGAAAATGGCAACATGAAGTAGTTGTCAAATGTATTAAATGCACACTTCTTTGCTAAATGTTCCTATAGACAGTTCATTCAACAGTAGAAATTAAGATGCCTGCTAGTCAGGCAACATAACCAGAATTTTACTTCCTTTTGAACAGTAGTTCTAGAATACTTTTTGTATTCAACAGTTTTCTCAAATGTATTGCTTTAATAAAAATATTAGTGTGGTTATGACAATTTGCTATAGTTAGATTTGCAACTACCATCTTTATTCACAGGTTTTTTTCTGCCATTAATATAGAAAATCGTTTTCTTTTTTTTTTTTTCCATTAAAATAAAAAATTTTTTTTTTTTTTTTTTTTTTTTTTCCTGTGTATGGAACCAGTTTTTTCAGTAAGTAATCTCTGAACTCTGTGCAACGCTCTGTTTAAATAAATAGAAGAGCAGTGTTTGAAATGCCCAGACCTGTCATACAAAAAGATCAGGAAAATATACCAGCTTTTGAAATACTTTCTAAAGCAGGGAAGTTTGGTTGGATTCAAGGAGGAGGATTGGATTAAAAGCAGATACTGAATTAAAGAATTGGTATTGAGGATGGCAACAAGTTTAATCTTTTTAGGGGAAAAAAAAAAAAGCAAAACTGTTGTAATTTGGTTGTTAGTGTAAAACTATGTGATTATAAAAAAAAAAAACAACATAAACCGTACTGATTGCCTGTGAAACTTGTTGTTCTTAGATTACCTTTTTTGGTAGAAATTAGCATTCTAAATACAGGTTTGAGGGTTTTTTTGGTGCTACCCAAGACCTAACTGACTTTGTGATTTCAGTATTTAATTTGTTTTGCATGCTCAAAAATACTTTTTTTTTTTTTTTTGGCAAGGAAGATATGAAACAGTTTATTTGAATATAATGTACAGATACTCCCAAATTCCTTTGGGACAGATGTGCTGCATATGATCCATGACTGCTTCTGGATGGAATTAGCACTTTATTTATTTATTGTGGGCATTATGAATCTTTCTAATTGACTTGTGCTAGTGACAAGTTGGAAATACTTGGGAGGAATGTCTGATCCTTGTCAGACTGTGAACCTGTATGCTTTGGAGATCTTGGGTTTCCCATTACTGACGTTGGGATTTCTTTGGGTTTTGCTTCCAACTTCTCCCTCACCCCTCAAAGAAGTCTGTATGGATTTTTGGATTGTGATGAACTGTTCCCTTCTGTGAATGTTGTTTTAATTCAGTGCCAGTAAGATATATATTCATGTTTCAGATTTAAGCAGCTTTAATGTATACCTACTCCACTAAATGAGTACTGCTTTCCTCTTGGAGCCTCACTAGCTTAAGTCTTCACCTGTTTTAAGTGTTATATTTGAAATCTTTTTTGAAGGAGCCAAGTGTAAAGCCTAGTTGAGCAAATAAATGCTGTACATGGTGCCCTTTTGTAATTGACAAGAGCTCCTTAGAAGCTCCCATTCATTAACTTGAGGATGAACCTTTTGTGACGTATTTCACCCGAGCAGAACTCTTGTTCTTCAAAAAAAAAAAATTGTTGTCATTGACGTTAAGAATCGTCATTGACTTAGAAACGTAAGTTGTTCAGTTGTATTGGATTTTCTGCTTGCTTAAAAACCTCCGCATCTTCATTTAAAGATTAAAGAAAAATAGTGTTTTTGAAATTCTCCAACTAGTGATTTTGATAGCACTGATAAACTAAAAGATACCTTGTTATCATCAGTTCAACAAAGTCGTTATGTCTCCTCTTTAGGCTTGTTAACTGTCCTGAGTAAGTCCATCTCAAAAGTTTGTAAGAATGCAGAACATAAGTAAAGAAGAAAACCATGATCTAATAAAAATATATTGGACTATAATCCTGCAGTTGTTCTCAAGCCTGCATACAAGTGCGTTAAAAAGCGTTCTTGGTGTTTAGTTGTCTTTATAAATAAGTGGTTTAAAAACGTTGAGGAGTTTAACTGGCCTATTCTTGCTGATTTTAAAGCGAATTCTGGCATGATTTTTTGTTTTTGTTGTTGGTTTGGTTTGGTTTAATATTCCAAAAGGGGTACAACTATTTGACATCTGGTTAAAATTGCATGGAAGAAATGACAAAATTGATTATTATCTTCAAGACTTTTTTCTGTAATAACTGGAAAATATGGTGAGGTAAACGTTATTAAGCCATGTTTTGTTTCTTTTCATCCTAAATAATTGGTTATACCCGAAGATGTCACTTATTACTGGAATGGGGCAGAAAGTTAGCTTTCAAGCTGACTTTTTTTTCGTTTTTTTTTTGCCATTAACAACTTCAGAGGCAGTTTCTCAGGCCCGCTCTTTTCCTCTACCTAAAACATTATGCACTTATCACTGGTTTGTGGTGATCAGCAGTAGGGTGCTGTTGCCTTGATCATTTCACACAGCTTTACCACATCTCTGCTCCCAGAAGGACTGTTGTGAGTAGCCTGAAGAGCCACCATTTGTTGCATGGACCAAAGATTTTGATAGTTTCCTTGATCTTTCCTGCTTTGTATGTTGTATAGTGTTCCATATAATACATATGATTATGTGAAATCAGCTTTGGGAAGTGCTGTGGTGTTTTTTAAATGTGTGCAGAAATAACATTTTTGCGAACAGTTTTGATCTGAGCCCTTGTTATATAGCGATTTACTGCTGGAGAAAGTAGTCTTAATATTTCAGGTAGACCACTTCTGTCTTGTTTTCTTTCATACAACCAAGAATTTATCTCCACCCTTTATTCCACAACACACTATTCCCTAAAAACATTGTTCTCAGACAGTAGTATTTAATAATAAGCACTCTTTTTGAATTCTAGTTCTATCAGCCAACAGTAAAAAGTGTGTTATGCCACTGGAAAGTAAGTTGCACTATCTTATCGTATGAGTAAGTAACTCTGGATGTAACAAGACCTTACATGTGAGAAGTGCTATGTTAGTGAACTTTTGGAGGTTTCTGGTTCTCTGATTCTTTCTCTTCTCTCTCATAATCTTTAGATTATGACTCCTCATGGTGAGGAAGCCCAGATTTACAAGTCATAGCTATTCTTTTTTTTTAAAAAAAAAAAAACACTTCATTAAAGTGGTCATGTCAAGTAATGTCGTGTGTGTGCATGTGGAGAAGAGAAACTATCCTGCCAACTAACATACTTATGGTGAATTTAAATCTGTTACCTTTACCATGTTAACAAATTTGGATTCGTTATGGAGGCATGTACTTACGCCTCCATAAGTTTTCATTCGTAGTAAGAAAAGGCATAGCAAGCCTTGGCCAGCATGAAGGTAAAGTTCATTTCTGTCTTACTGAACTTCAGCTTTGCTACTTTTTATTCTTGCTGCTGCTTTACCCTTGCTTTGTACTAACACATCTAGGCGGCCACACGCACTGTAAACCCAGTGAAGACGGGTTTTCGATATGACTTGGAGGACCTACAGCACCAGTTTACTTTCTGGTTTAATTGAGAAGAAACTACAGACTTATCTAAATTAGGGAATTGCACTAATTGTCTTCTGTGAGGTGCAGACTGTTAAGTAACTTAAATCGGTTTAACGTGTTCATTTTGAGGGGACAGTTGGGCAGTCTGGCCTTTGGCACAGATTGTGGGAACAGTTTGACACTTCATATTACTTCTTTCCTACCTGTTTGCTAGAGTGCTCCAAACAGTGGTCAGTGCACTCGCTCCTCAGAGAAGCCAAGTGGCTTACCTAAACACTGGATCCAAGCGTTGGCAGCCTTTCCAGGGGAGGTGCTCTTGTTTGTACGTTGCCTGTCACCAACAGTGCTGACTTCAACCAGCTTCTTCTGCTTCTTGAACTGTACCATGCTGGCCAAGCCACTGCACTTCCCACTGAAGCAGCTCAGATGCTCTGCCCCTGCTCTTGGCTGACCTCTAATCTATTCAATGATTTAAATTAGTTCAAAAAGCAGACTTTTTTTGGACTAAGTTAAATTCTGCTGGATGTTTAAAGGCAATTCAAGCCATTTTGCAAGTTGAGTATTACAGGAGAAAAATTTGTTAGACCTGAGGGATACCTTAGGTGAGCAGCACAGTGTAAACTGGAAGAAATTTGGTCTGAGCAAAACTATACCATCTTTGGTTTATTCTCCTGACTTTTAATGCATTTCACTTCTGTATTAACTCTTCAAATCAATCACAAACATGGAAATCTGAAAACGGAGTCTAAAAACAGTATATTCTGAAATATAGGGTATTTCGAATAACTTCTCCGTATATTGTCGAGTGATTATTGATAGCTTTAAAGTTCGGCTTGCCTTTCAGTACAACTTAGAGATAGGAATCTGATTTCTATCAAATACTAAACTAAGAAACAATGCTAGGAGGTTTTTTAGGAGAGCTTAGATGTTACAATAACAGCCTTACCAACCTTAGTCCATCCTAACTGCAGAGTGATATTAATCTTTTTCAATGGCTGTTCTGGCAGGCGTAGTATTGAGAATCTGCATTCAGCAAGAAGCAGGTCTGTGAAAGGTACAGAAAAGAGTAGACAAAAGGGAGATATTGAAGACTGGAGATGAATGGCATAGTCAGCCACCAGAAGCGTGCAGTGACTGAAGTTGTGATGGTGCTTGCCTCCCCCAGCAAGTAGGGAGTGGGACTGGGAGTAGGGTCTGGTTAGAAAGCAGGGTCTGCGGGCAGCTCTGTGCTTTTGCCTGGTGTGGTAACTGTAGCGATCCCAATGTGAAGAGCTCTTAAACCTTACACCAACCTTACCCTGCACCCCGCCCCAGAAGCCTTGTAGTTCAGGTAGACACTATTGGTGAAGACTGGGGAGTGTTCTCTTGCAATAAATGTAAATCAAGTGACAAGCACTTGTAAGGCACTGTGTATCTGTAACTTGTTAAGCTCAGATGCAACTTAGTTTTTATAAAATTTTTTATATTATTTACAATTTAACAGGTATCAGTCTCTAAATTTATTCACTTTCTTTGATTACTCTGTTCCTTCTAATGTGTCTCTGTACGTTTTTTCCTTTGCTAATCTTACTTGCTCTTTTTACTTTCTGGTATTACGTTCTGTCTCATTGAGAGCAGCCGTGTGGAGAGGGACTTGGGGGGTTCTGGTGGACAAAGTCTTGACATAAGCCAGCAGCGTGCGCTTGCAGCCCAAAAGGCCAACTGCATCCTGGGTTACATCAAAGCAGGTGCGCCAGCAGGGCGAGGGAGGTGACAGCCCCCTCTGCTCTGCCCTCGTGGGGCCCCACTTGGAGTCCTGCATCCAGCTGCGGGCCCCCAGCACAAGCAGCACGTGGAGCTGTTGGGCCAGAGGAGGCCACGAGGGTGCTCAGAGGCTGGAGCACCTCTCCTGTGGACACGGCTGAGAGCTGGGGTGTTCAGCCCAGAGAAGAGAAGGCTCCGGGGAGACCTCACTGCGGCCTTGCCGTGCCTGAAGGGGGCTGCAGGAGAGCTGGGGAGGGGCTCTGTCAGGGGGTGCAGCGATCCAGCAAGGGGTAACAGCTTTAAGCTGCAAGAGGGTGGGTTCAGGTCAGGCAGAAGGAAGGAGTTCTCTCCTGTGAGGCGGGGAGGCCCTGGCACAGGCTGCCCAGAGAGCTGGGGGTGCCCCGTCCCTGGCAGTGCTCAGGGCCAGGCTGGGGGGGGCTGTGGGCAGCCCGGGCTGGTGGGAGGTGTTGTGCCTGTGGCAGGGTGGGAGCTGGGTGGTCCGTGAGGTCCCTCCCAGCCCAAGCCTTCCTGTGATTCCATTTGATTCTTCATTTAGTTGCTCTGAGATGTTGGTTCCTTGCCGTTCTCTGCCTAGGCCCCAACTGACAGTTTTTTTCACCAGTTGTACCTTGAAGTGGTGTATTGTCACTGCCTGTTGCAGAAGAGATTTCTGCTCATTCTGCTGTCATGTCTGTATACAGTTGAGCACAACATCACAGGGACATCCCAGCTTCTGCTTTCCAAGCTGATTTAGGAGCACAGAGCCTGCATTTATCTCCTTCTGTGCTCTCCCTTTCATTCCCATCAACTGTAGGAGACTGTACAATGTCTCCAGCAAGTTCCTTCAGCTGTGGAACAAAACGCTCTCTAGAATAACAGGGCATGGGGGTATGGGAAGGTGTGTCACCTTTGATCTTGATTGCAAGCACAGAAATGTTCTTTCTGTGTTCAGTTTCCTCTGGCAATCTCCTTTACAGTTTGTGCCAGCCATCTGGCTTTAGTCCAGGTCCAGTCACTTCCTCTCAAAGCCTGAGCCTTTTCAAAGGGTTTCATAGTCCTTAAAAACACCTGTTTCTGTGGGTCTCCAGGACAGATCGTGGACAAAGGTGTTGTGTATTAAAATATTTTTCAAGGGGAGGGGCAGGAGACAGGTCTACTAAAATGCATTTTTGTCAGTCTCTAAGCTAAGTGTGGAGCTGTATTAACTTGTTTTCCAAAAATTTAATGGTTAAGATCCCTTAGAATTTGAAGCAGCCTCCTTTTTAGATAATATTTGAAAATAGTAACTGTTTCACTTCCTTGTCCATTTAGCCTGAGGAGTGGAATTTTGCCAAGAGTCTTTGAATAGGTTATAAGAATGAGAGAAGTTGGTGCTGCTTGTGCCTAGCTAGTGGTAGTGCTGAGCATAGTCTACAGCTGCTCAATCATTAATCTGTTAGAGGAGCTTTTAATTGTCTTTTGTTTGTTTGTTTGTTTTTTCATTTTTTAGGTTTTATCAGGAACAGCAATGTGCAGCCAGCTTAGAAAGGAAAAGTTCATGGTAGCTAATTTTAGATACCCAATTTAGATGCCTAAATGGAGAGCTGAGGCGTTGATATCGGTGTCAGTTAGAAATACCTAGTATGATTCCTTTGTGAGATTAGTTTGTAGGCCTAAGCTTGCTCTCCTCTCGAAGTTGTAACAAAAGCTGGTCTCTGTCATCCCATCCACTTTCACCCCCCCCAATATAGCTAGCCCAAGAAGATTTGGAGGCCAAATTTTATAGAACTTTAACAGACTTACAACAGGGGTTTTGTGATATAGGGAAGTTAATATTCAGCAGTGATGTTGAAAGACTTGGGACATTTATACTGAATTTTGAAACTTCTGTTAAGGCTTACAGGGTAGTCTCCTGAGTCACTGAGAATGGTTTCTGCTACATTATTGTAGAGATGGATGTTTTTAGCCTTCTAGCATGTTTGGCAGTCATTTACTACTCATGGAAGTATTCAGTGCTTTTAAATTTGAGTATTTGGCAGAATCATAGTCTAGTTGCCAGCAATTTTCACCCAACACTCCTTTTAATGTACTAGCTTTGGAAACAACTGGGATTTTCCTATGGTCCTATGCAGACCATAACTAAGTTAGAACTTCTTTCCAAAAGTGAAAGTAAACATTAATTTTTCATGGCTGTAAAGAAATATTGCCAGACAAATACCGTATCATAAAGCCATAGATCTTGCTGTTCTCCATAGCTTAGAAGAGTACAAGTTCACGTTGCTGCCTCCAGAACAGAGGGTCCTAGCCACGCTGGAACAAAAATGGAGGGAAGGAAGTTGGACAAACCTCTCTGTTTCCAAAAAAATACATAATCAAAAGGGTGTGTTGTATAGGAGAAGAGTGCACTAGGATGCTGTACATGAGGCAATACCATGAGTTTCTTTTCTTAGCCTTTTGTATGTTTCATTGTGAGCTATGTTGTTAGCAGAATATTTCTGCCTTTTCTTTATACTGGGAAATAAGACTGGTGCTTTTACACAGAAAAAGGTATGACATAAAAAAGCTTCAAAAATTCCAAAGTTAATGGGATGATTAAGAGCCTGCAAAGGCTTGCATTGTTTTATCTAAAAGTTTCAAGCTGACTTGGAAACAAAACGCAAATGTAGGTAGGCAGCATGTTATTGAGGAGAACACAGAGTGATTGGTTTCAAATGAATTCTGTGGTTTATCTCTAGTCTCTTAACTGTTTTATTTTACACGCTTTGAAATAGTATAGTGCCGAGAATGCTGATGGAATTTTTTGGGGTGTTAAATATGCTTCAGTTGAACATGCCTATAGGGAAAATTGGTTTGAATTCATACTTAAAAAAAAAAAAAAAAGTTGATTTATCATAAAGTCAATTTTTCTTGATAACTTACAAACTTTTGTCAAGTGTTTTCCAGGTTTTTTTCCTGATGTGCACCCTCCATGTATCTATTTCCATCTAGCATGTCTGTAGTACATTTTATATACAGTTTCAGTGATGATTTAAAATTTTAGACTGAATTTTCCAATTACGAAAGAGAGAGATTCTGCACTGGCACAGTCATTTTATCTATACATCGTTTACCCTCTTTTCCTTGTCCTTTTATCTAATACTATAGAATTCCAGTAGCGTCTGTGTTTTAGCATGTTTCCACAGTGCTTAATGTAAAGGAACTCTCGATTATGTTTGGATAGGTAACACTGCTAGTAAGTAGTAGCTGTCACACTAGTTATGTTGACTTTTCATGCATGTTAAAGCAAAAAATGGTGCACGGTGTATTTTGAGCAAATAATTTAGTAAATACTCTGATAGTGTACATGGAGAAGTTATTAATATCTCATTCCCTTTCTGAAACTAAATAGAAAAGTGTTTTTCATGACTTTGAAATAATTGCGTATGTTAAGGAGTCATTCATTTCTGGTAGGACAGTTTACTGATGTCTCAAAGGATAAAAATGATTTGTGCTAGAATGGCTTTCAGATTTTGTGGAATATTAGTTTTGCTACTGATAAGCCTTTGTAACTTAAGGACTACTTCAATATTTGGGTAGAGTGCTGAAGATGTCATAAAATTACTCTGTCAAATCACTTCACTTTGGATTGTTTATCACATCTGTTCATTTCTTTTTTTCTTTAGTTTGTTTCTTTCCTGTGGTGTCTCTTGAAATGCCTTTTCTTTTCACGTGTACAACTGAGTGATACTGGGATGTAGAATTTTCCTTCTGACAGCGTTCGTAGTGAAAAGTCAGAAGAGAATGCTTCTGAAAATGAGGAGCATCTGAGGGAGCTGGAGTTCTTCAGTCTGGAGAAGAGGAGGCAGAGGGGAAACCTCATCGTTCTCCACAGCTACCTGAAAGGAGGCTGCAGGACGGAGGTGTCAGTCTCTTTTTCTCAGGTGACAAGTGACAGGGTGTGAGGAAATGGCCTCAAGTTGTGCCAGGGGAGGTTTAGGTTGCATATCAGTAAGAATTTCTTCACATGGTTAGGAACTGAAGCAGGCTGCCGAGGGAAGTGGTAGTCCCCATCCCTGGAGGTATTTAAGAGCCGCGTGGAGATGGCACTAAGGGACGTGATTTAGTGGTGGACTTGTAGTGTTAGATGGATAGTTGGGCTTGGTGATCTTGAAGGTCTCTGCCAACATAAAGGATTCTGTGATTCTGCTTGGAGGGGGTCGTCAGCGAAGGGTCAGGTTTGCGAAGAGCTCTGTGACTGCTTGCGTAGGATTGACTTGGGAACTTCTGAGGTGGCGGTCACTGTACTTGGGCAGCGTAGTGGCAGGTGAAGATTGGTTTGTGAATGGAAAGGGAGTCGTGCTGGAGAGACTAGTTAGAAACGAGCACTAGAGTTGATTTGAACAAGTAGATCAATTGACGAAAGATTCGGATTTTGAGTATGGACTACATGCAACAATGATATGGTTTTTGTTCTCATGTTTTGGGTCTGCTGAGGATTTGGGATTAGCCATCATCCTGTCTTTTTTACCAAAATGAAATCTATTTATGAAGTTTTAAAGAAAGGCACACGTAGAAACAGACATATTCAGAAGCAGGTTAGTAGTGTAATTTTTGAAAGCTGGGGTAAATGTATAGAAAATAGATTACTTATTTACTTATTTTTATCAAAGCAGATAAATGATCTCTATACATTAGGAAAAAAACTGTCTCGAGGATCTCTTAATAAAAACTGAAATACGAATGATATCTTGAGAAAACTGATTAGACTTCCTAATCATCTTCCTCATAAGAGTGGAGGATTATTCAAAGGAACTTAAAAGTTAGCACATCAAAACCAATACAAGAGTTTTCATCTAGTCTCCAGCTGCAAACTCTGGAGCTAATTGACATCAGATACTTCAAATCTTACAATTTTTTTTCTACCTGCATAATATAATGAAATGTTTACATGGTTAATAAGCACCAGTATGGTTAGAAGTTTACTTACAGTTTTATGGTGAGTAGTTTTTTGTTGCTGTTACTGTATGCCTAAAATTTGACGGTATCTGTAGGTCCTTATCTGTCCTCCCCCTTATTTAGAGATTGTTTAATGGCAATTATTTTTTCATTGCCACCTCCAAAGATTAATTGTGGCTAGCGGTGGTGAGTAAATACTACTTGTTTTTTCAAGTTTTGGTTCCAAGAGAGCTTAAGCCAGTCTGAACTGGAGGTCCTGCAGTCTTTTCCTTTGCTCTCCTGTTCCTTCAGCCGCTGTCATCCTTGCCTCTTGTTTGCTGTATAAATGCTGTTGCTTCTGCATGGAGTTGGTTCAGTAAGCTAAATTGGCAGAACTTTCTTTCATTTTTTTTCCTTTTTCCCTTTTTCTTTTTTTATTATTTTTCTTTAATTTGGCCAATTCAGCTTCCTGAACTAACTGCATAAATAGTTAGCTCAAGGGAAAGGCAGGTATGTATTAACGTCACTTTGATCAGCATAAGCTGCAGAGCTACGCCAAAGTAATACCGCAAATGAACCACTTCTGACACGATTCTTACTTTTGGAAGCGCTGTGTAGGCCTAACTCCCTTATGTGTGTCAGTGTTTACTGGTGACAGGTAGAATACACAGTTTGGATTCTTAAAACAATACGCCTTCTCTTTTATGATTGAGGGCTCTCAAGCTTCACAAATGGAGAAATCACAGAATGGTTTAAATTGTGAATAAATAAATTATGATAGACTTTGAAACAACTTACTTTCTGGATACTAATGATGTAAATCAAGTAGTTGGGCTGTTGCATTAATACAAATTGTAATTTTGTTTTGTGTTCAAGTCTTGAAACATCTTGATTTGCTTTACACATTACAGTGCTATTTTATTTCTGTTCTGTTTACAGCTGATATTATTTCAACAGTTGAATTTAATTACTCTGGTGATCTTCTTGCAACAGGAGACAAAGGTGGCAGAGTGGTTATATTTCAAAGGGAACAAGAGGTCAGTGACATGAAAAACAAAAGTGCTGTTACTACACTGCTCTTGTGTTGCACAGTCTCACTTCATCTGCTCATGCTGTGAAGTTTACAGTGTTGGATAGTTTTCTCAGAAAACGTTAAGTTAGCCATATTTCTAAATATCTGCCTCATGTTGAATTTGGTAGGTTAGCTTGGTGGTGGCTTCACTCCCTCACTGCTTTCCAAAAAACCCTCCCAGATATATAGTGAGTTCATTATACGTGCCTATTATACTCAGTATCATAAATGTAGAGTTGCTTTGGGACTTTCTCCTAAACCTTACGCTTAGTCAGGCTGATCTAAGACGCATTTTAATGCTTTTGAAAATAATATAAGAAAACAAGTTTATAAGAGAGGATACATGCTAAGCTGCAAGGACAACAGAATAAGATGGTTCCAAAGTTGAAGAATTAAGCATCTGATGCGTTTTAGGATCCTATGAATCAAAAACAGTGGTAACAGCTACTTCTCCAGAAACACTTGGGTGTTTTTGGTTCAGAGGATAGGAAGACCTCCCTGTCCCGTAGTTAAACAGCTTTTCAGATGGCTCTGTGCAATGCTATTCAGTTGTGTGATAATGCTATACCGTATTCTGCCCATTCATCAATGCAGATACATTACCAAGCTTTTTATATCCAGAGAAATAGTGTGTATTGGAAAAGTGCATTAAATGCTGACTTACTAATTAAGCCTTTTGCTGAAAAGCAGTTTTCATGCCTTTTCACGTCTGAGAGAAATCCAGATTTTTTTTTCAAATCAGCGTTCCACATGGCCATTCTTTCCTTTTTCCCCCCCTACCAAAGAGCATGTTTATCCTTTCCTTTGAGGAGCTGATGAGAATTTGAGCCTTTTCTTGGTTCAGAAATACTGAAATTGATCATGGAATTTTGATTCAGCTTGTTTGTGCATGAAGCACTGATCTTTAGGTGCGGTGCTTTCTTTTCAGCAAAATCCCTCTTCTTTCATTGTGTGGTTTGAATGATGCTCAGTTAATGAGCAGCCATCCAATATTTTGCATTTGATCCTCGCTATGATACTATTTATAAAAAATTTTACCAAAGGTGGTTTACCAGTTTTACTGTGAGGATTTTGAGAGGTAGTGAAATGAAAATACCTTTGCTGACAAAGCTGTTGAAGTGTTGTACTACTACACCTAGACAGCTCATTGCTCATTTATCATTTAGTCTGCTGTATAGACTTAACTAAGGCACAGAGACCAAGGTCAAAAGGGTCCACCTGCTCAGGATCTCTGACTTTCTTGACACTTGTTCAGAGTGGAACTATTATTGGTTGCCTTTCAGCTGTTCGTGCTCAGTTGTTCTGTAAGTCAGAACCCAGCTGTCACATCATTTCCTCATAGTATTAAAAAAAAAAAAAATCACATTTTTCACACAGGAATATCCAAATATTCCAATGTCTTCTGGGAGCGCATATGGACTTAAGGGAAGAGGTGGGCGTTAGTCCTTTCTCTTGTCATATACAAAATTGCAGAATTTCTGAAGAGGAGGAAAAGAAATCTAAAATAAGTATATAATACTAGAAACTTAATAAAATCTTACAACTAATATTTTTAAACAGTGTAAGTTTTTCTGACTAGGTTAATAACTTAGGATGGTTATAAAATTTCACATACACTTTATTTTTGGAAGGCACGCAGAAATGTTGGGCATCATGCCCTGAGCTCATAGGGCATTATTTCAGTTCCAAGCAGCTGATTATTCAAACCAAATATGTGATTAAAGAGTGAGACCACTGCTGAGAAAACTTGCCCAAAACATGGGTGGTTAGGTAAGTAATGGAGATAACTGAACAGAATAGTGTAGTTGAGAGGAGCCTATCTAAAATGCTTAGAAGTTCAATGACAGGGAACAAAATAGTGTAAACTCTAAGAATTAACTAAAATTCCATACTTGTGAGAGATTGCGGGGCGGGGGAGGGGGGAAGCTGAAAACCGTATCAGAGTTGCAAAGTCAAGCATGGAAATGCTGGAAAGTGTCAGAACAAAGGTTGCCTTTGCAGACTTACATTGGCATAGTAGCCTTTAATTATGTGAGTCACTACTATTTTTTCCACAGTAACACACCACCAATCAATGCCCAGGATAGGATTTTCCTGGGCAACTGACCTCTTGCCTGCCTTTGGAAATAAGTGACTTGCTTCTTAAAGTGAGTGATTTCCAGTTGTGCTTTTGGGAGTTTGTTTTTTCAGACGTTCTGGGCACTACAGCTCTGCAAGTGGAGCTGTTCTCCAAACATGAATCACTGTCTAATACTAAATTATTTGAAGAGCCCAATAACAGTTTCCTCAAATCTGATACTGCAAATCCACAGGTACTTGCAGCCTTGATCTCTGTTCCTTGGTACCACATCTGCCAAATGAGAACATTACAAAGCTGTCCTCTAGTTCTGTAAGGGGAAAAGTTTTTAGTGTACATGTAATAATAGTCTATGGTATATTATGATAAGCACTATAGAAAGCCTGAGTTGAAAATATGATAATTCCAGCCTTCAGATTTTTATAATGAAAAAGGTTGTCAAAGTTTATGAGCCTCGACACCACTTCTGGATACAGCATATTTTAAAATGAGTAGGTGAGCGGCTAGACCTAATGCTCATACAGCAGAGTGACTTTGTGCAGTCGTGTTTTTATGAAAACTTATTTAATTACACCATGTCCTATGTCCTTTAGTATTTATTTACTAGTCTGGAAGCCCTGTATCATGTCCATATTGTGGTGATTAGAGGAATGAGTTTTGGAAAAGGACAGGAATGGAGATTAGGTGAAGTGCAGCAAGTGATCACGTGGAGTTGGTGGTTTAAGATTTAGGACATGGCTGATTTCTCTGCTCCAGTTCTGTTGAAAGTGCTCGAGAGAAGCAGTGTAGCCTAGAACTCTTCCAGACCAACACAGGAACTCCTTTGCAGACAGCATGCTTCTTTAAAGTGCTTTGATATGAGTAGACAAATATTTATATATAAGACATTTTTTAAAAGGAAGTCTGCACGTACTATATTGATGCTAAACTTGATATGGTATCTTACAGTAAAAATGTCAAATTCAGCAAGACCTATTGTAAAAAGGTTACTTTCTAATTGACAGTTTATAGTCATTATTTTGTATGTACAATTCCTAATGAACCGAGTAACATCAGCTTCAAGAAATATTATGTTTCCTTACAGAATAAAAGCCGTCCTCTTTCTAGGGGAGAATATAATGTTTACAGTACCTTTCAGAGTCATGAACCTGAGTTTGACTACTTGAAAAGTCTAGAAATTGAGGAAAAAATTAATAAAATTAGGTGGTTACCACAACAGAATGCTGCTCATTTCCTGCTGTCTACAAATGGTAAGAACGCTTTATTTTTGCAAAAAGAACTTCCTATATGTCATTTTAATATTATCTCAACAATGATCCACTGGTGGGGTTTTTCTGGAGTGTTTTGGGGTTGTTTTAGTGTCTTCTCTAATTATATGCAGCATCTGTTTTGATTGTAATACTCTGTATATTACTGACTTACGAACTCAGAAGTAATGAAGCAGCAAGAGAATAGGCATAGTTACAGAGCTACATTCTGTGGATATGCTGGCCATGTCATCAATTTACATACCCTGTTACTCTGCTTCTTAGTATGCACTCCATGAAAATGGCTTGCCAGTATACTGAACTGCAGCAGAAGTCTGAATTTGACTTTACTTGATCGTCCTAATTTTGAAATTGAATTTTTTTTTATAATCCCAGATGACTTTTGAATAAAAGCATTGAAATTGAAACATTGTGGTTGCAATGCTCTTCTTGCTTTTCTGATACCAAAACATCATGTGTGCTTTGAAGAGTTCATGGCTTAAAAGACCTCAGTCACTCTAGGAGTATATTTATTACCATTTTTTCTTTCTTTTTTTTTAATTTCTTCCATTATTTTGTTAGTGGTTACATATATTACTGAGATAATTGGTGCTGTGACTGTTAGGACTGTTTCATTTTGATGCATCGTGGAGCAAGTTCTAAATGTAAAAGCAGAACTGCACATGGAAAAAAAATTGCTTTTGTTGACAGAGGAATGCACTTGCTCCTAACAGTTTGGAATGCACTTGCCCCTAACAATTTGGATCACCTTTTGCCATGTTCTTAGATGATCTTACATAAGCGCTGATATATGTTCTGCTACGCAAAACTTTAAAAGCAGGAATGACTTCTGTCTACTGGACTTTAAAATTGAGTTAATCTATTTTGATCTAAGCCTTGCCAAACTCAAAGCAGTCTTTAAACTGTGTTATCTTAAATGCATTAAAAATATGTAGTCTGGGGAGAGGAGGCTTGTTTCCATTTAGCTAAGGATCTCACTCCTGGTGTATATTTACTTTCTGCATTTGGAAAGACTGCCTCTAGTAAGACCGGGGTAGTACATGCCTTTGGACATGGAATCCTGAAATAATGTGGCAAGCCTTGTTTGCAGTTACTGCCTTTGGTTGACTCTTAACTCTCCTTGAGAGACTTAGCTTGAGTAATTCATACAAGCTATTCTTTTTTTACTGTTTTTTTTTCTCTCCCTAGCATTTGTCTGTCTAAAATAGGTTAGATAGTAATACAGGGCTCGTTGCTGAATTTTGGTGATCAGCGAGTGAAACTTCCCTTGCGAAGGGTCATTTTGGTGAATGGTAGGCATTATGCTTTATTGTTCAGATAGAAACTTATATTTTATTCAAACTGAACGTTACATTAAAGTTAAAATGAAATCTACTTATCTTTTTTCATCCTTTTACTGATATTTTCATGTATATCCCATCCACACCCTCCAAGTGCATACTTTTTGTTTATTTTTAATGTACTAATTCTGCTAAAAAGTATAGGTGAAGGCAAAGTTCTTCACGTCTATGTAGGGAGGGTTGTATTTCATATTATGTAGTTTTTTAAAGGACTCCAGCGGGATCCTTTCTATTGCAAGCAGTAGAAACCTAGATAGATGAATAACGCACTCTGCTCACTCCATTATTTAGGGAATTTATTTTGAATTTAATTCATTCTCAAGGATGTGAATTCTTGTTGGTTTTAGATAAAACTATTAAATTATGGAAAATAAGTGAAAGGGATAAAAGAGCCGAAGGTTATAATTTAAAAGATGAAGATGGAAGACTTAGGGATCCTTTCAGAATCACAGCACTACGGGTATGTTTCTGCTCTTTGACTTTAAATATCTTTTTGCATGTACTACTTTACCTTTATACTAACAAGGTTGTCAGCTGAAACGCGTAGATTAGAAATGGTGCTTTGGTCAGGGTCATTGAGAGCTTTTTTTTTCTAAATGGAGGCACTTGATTTTTTTTTATATATATGCATATATATGAAACTATAAAATAACGTTCCTTTGGAAAACTTAAGACAAACTTTCATAACTAAAATATTAATTTCCCAATAGTTTTTTTTTCTTGGAACATCTTACCATATTTTAAATGGGTATGAAATTTAAACTTCTTAAAATATTTTGTTAGAGATAGTCCATTTTCAGCTCAGTGTATTTAAATTGTAGAAAAAGAAAGAGATTTATTGACAGCAGTGAAATATAACAAAAAGAAGTTAATTGGACCTGAAAGTACAGCAGAGTATCTCTATCTGGGGCTGCATTACTCTGTACTCAGGAAGGACGAGCTCACTATGCTGTGTTCTTAAAATACTCTAGAGTCTTAATGCAACATGAAGTATAGGGAGCACGTTTGTTTCAGAGGCCCATAACACACTGACTTCTCTTCCTGGCTGTGACTAGCACCAGCAGGGGTAGCGCTGTAGTGTCTGTGCCACTCCCTGGCAGGGTGAGTAGGTGCCCAGGTTACCCTTCATCCTCCTGAGGTCTGTGAAACTGGCAGGTGAAGTCTTTTTGTTTGGCTTTAAAGCACATGCCATTGTAAATTTAGGAAGATTATGGCTTTGATTGTGTTGATAATTAAGTTTTTATGCTGAATATTGCTTATATTTATCTTTTTCAGTCTTTTTTCAAGGAACAAGACTGATAAATGTAAACGGGGTGCTGTTTAGTCTACAGAAGGTGTTTTTGGTAGAGATCAGTTCTGGGCATTTGGAAAACCTAGTATATGCTTCTATAGTCTTGATATTTTTCCACTTTCATAGTGATGTAAGGGTAGGGTTAGTGTTCCAGACTTGGGACCATTTAAAGCATGAGCTCAGGAAAAGCAGTCATTTGTGGGTAGAAGATTTTTGGTGGCTTTTATGTTTGTTGTTGTTGCTATTAATAGGAATTGAACCAAGGCTCTCACTACTTTTAAAGCTAGTGCCACTCTTGACGCTTGCAGGAGCTGTACCATTGTAGTTTTGTGTTTTTGTTTTTTTCTTTTCTTGCGGTGCTTAAATTGGATATTGAACTGAGGCTTTAGGTATACATCAGCATATAATGCATTGTCCTGTTGGGAAAGGTTATCCATGTCCTCTGGAAGGTACCTTTCCACTTTGTGTTTGGGAGCCAAGATCTGAATAAGTATTCCAATTAAAATATCTAAAACCAAGGAAACAAATTATACAATGCCTTAGCCCAGTGGCTGGAAGTAGATGAAGTTTGTGCTTCTCCAACCTTGCCTTTATGTAGGAGTAGACAACCCATCTGGGAACATGGAAAGTTTAGAATAAAGCCAGAACAGTTTTACTGGATACTGGCTATACAACTCAATGAGTATGTTAGCATCTGCTTTAAACACTAATATATTTAGGAATCATCAAGCTGGTTGGGGGGGAAGGAACAAAAAGCAAGAACCTCTCTCTTAGAAGTTAGTCTTCTAATTTTGCTGCCCTTCTGGGAAAGGAGGGTTGAGCTGAGCTGCAAACCTTGCCAGATGCAACATCTTACAAGAAAAGATGATGGAATGAACCGAGTGTGAGAAAAGATTGGCAGAAGGGGAAAAACCTCGCCGAGTGTTACCCCCATATGTTAAAATGATCAAGTTGTAGAGATCTAGAGCATATGTAACGTGGCCTCTTATGGGCATTATTTCCATGTTTCCTTACAGAAGTAGAACCCCCATTTGTTTATAACGAAGTAGACTCGTAGGAGAAGCAGCACTTCAGAGCTTCCTGTGTGTGGAGACCATGACATTTCCAAGTACCATTCCTGATGATTTGCATTAATGCATTTTTGATTTCACAATTGATGGGGCTAGGAACACTCGTGGTCAGATAGGAAGACTGCCTAATAAACAGTAATAGATTAATTTTAATAATTACCATTTATGTTCTAAACAGACTGTAAGATACAAACATGGTGAAAACGATTACGGAGCTCTTAGATTCATTTGTTTCTTGTTCCAGCAAGTCAAATTACCTTGAACAGTGTCATAACTTTTTTCTTGTTTGGATGATGTAAGATAGTGTTCTGGTACTTACAGTTTGACAGAACAGCGTAGGACATCCGTGACAATCTTAAACCATTCACTTGCTTGTCAGTGACAAGGCTGGTGAAGGAGCTAGAGGGAAGCTTAATTCACTTGTCTGTGATAAACCACCTCATCCTTTATATTAGCTAGTTGTAAAAAACAGAGCATTTATGTGCTCCTGAAATCATTCTGACTGTTCAGTGAACAAATTGGGGATTTTCTTTATAACCTTCTTACCTATTTCACAAGCACCCCCTAAGATACAGAGGTCATTTTTAAGCACTTGTTTCAAATTAACATCATCTTCATATATCATTATAAACACGCACCATTTTCCTGATGGGTGAGCTTCCATATTTCACAGGTAACTTCTTTAGAAGTCAGTGTCAGAGGTTTTGTGTGGGTAGTGTGTCAAGTCAGCATTCATAGCCTATTTTACCACAGTTCTTGCTCCGAGGATTTGAAAGGTGTTTAGAATTTAGTCCATTTTTAGAAAACAGGAAGTCCAAGTTCTGCTGTTACTGTTTGCCATTAGACAAAGTGTTCTATTGTGTATCTCGTAGCTTGGGGGGTTGCAGCTGTGCTCATTAACTTCATGGTTCTATGGGAAAAAAAAATGAATTTATATTCCTGCTGGAAAACTGGGGGAGGGTGTCAGTAAATCAGAACAGAAATAAGTGGGGTGCGATTAATATCTTCTGAATCAGAAATCAGTTTTATGCCCAACCTGACTGTTCTCTTTCATGTTTCAGGTGCCAATATTGAAACCCATGGACCTAATGGTAGAAGCAAGTCCCAGAAGGATATTTGCAAATGCACATACTTATCACATAAACTCTATTTCAGTAAATAGTGATCATGAAACATACCTTTCTGCAGATGACCTAAGAATTAACCTATGGCATTTAGAAATCACAGATAGAAGTTTTAGTATCCTTTTTTCGTCCTCTGTGAACACTAGGGCACATGTAAGTTACGTATGTTTAAGAGACTCACTTTAATTTTACTAATTGGAGTAGTGTTCAAATCTAGAGATTAAAATACAGGATTTAAAAATCCAGAGATTTTAATGCAGTGAAAGCAGGCTTTAGGATGCTCTCACTCATTCTTGAGTGCAAGCATTCTTTCAGTGGAGAGAGGACAGTAGAAATACTGTAGATAGTTTGAATTTTTGAAGTATCCTTTATTTGTGGAGTTTAGACTATACTTTAAATAAGAGTTGAAAGATTTGAAAAGTAGATCCTGTGTTACTGTAGATATTTCTTTCCAAAGTTTAAGGTCTCTTAACTGTCTAAAGTAACATTTCTCTTGAAGAAAGGAAATTTTACTTTTTTTTTCATATCAAATAGTATCATTAACAGTGGAAAATTTTTCCAAATCTTTTTGCAAGCCCATCTATCCAAAACTTAGTAGTATGTCCTACATAGGCAAATCTGCAGTAAAACATTAGTTGCAGAAATATTACATTTTAGAAGACCATATGCAAGTTACCTAAAGCTTTAGGTAAGTAAGTAAAGTATATTCAGTGTTCAATAAGAAATGTTAAAAAGGAGGTTTGAGAGGAGTCTGAAATTTCCACCTAACAGCTTAATTAATCTCTGTGAGTTTAATTAATCTTACTGGGTGCTGATTTGGGGGTTTGGAGGCTAGCTTCATTGTAAGAAGAATCTTTTACTCTTTTTTTTTCTTTTTAAAGTTGTTATACAAATAAAGAGCTTATAACAAAAATACAAATAGTTCTTGCCTCTTTTTGTGATTTTGTGGATAGATGGGGCTTTTGTTTTGGAGCAAATTCTTTATATCATCTTTCCAGTTTTCTTCAGTTACGTCCAGCATCTGCTAAACATGATTTCTTGATTTGTAACAGTGAGGTGTGTTTGTTTTGGTTTGTTTTTGTTTTGTTTTTGTGTGTGTGTTTTGTGTTTTGTTTTTTTTAAATCTTCTCTGGTCCCTTTACTTTGTGTAGATTGCTGACAGTGGAAATTAAGATCTTAACCACAGTTTTCTGCACTGTATTCTTAACATTTTTTAAAATAGTTACTTATAGAAACGAATCAAATATGAGAAGTTACATGCCTTTACGAAAACCTTCCTAGATATTGTAGATATTAAGCCTGCTAACATGGAGGAGCTGACAGAAGTGATTACTGCTGCAGAGTTCCACCCTCATCACTGTAATGTGTTTGTCTACAGTAGTAGCAAAGGAACCATTCGACTCTGTGACATGCGTTCTTCAGCCCTCTGTGATAGGCATTCAAAATGTAAGTTGGGATGCACCTTTGGTTTACGGGTTTCTTGCTTTGTTTTCATGCAAGATAGAATGTATAGGTGTTTGCTTATAAATGAATATACCAAGTTCTGCTTATTGGTAAAGAACATACAAGGTAAGGAGTGGTAGTTTTGTAGAATGGAACATTTTAATTGTCTTGTTCTAGGCCATCAACAAGCAGATGTGTAGCATGAGACAATTGACGATCTGACTCTGCTCCTGTTTACCCATTTATGCATCATAAACTGATGGGAACAAGTGCTTTTGGCACCAGTGAGACCTGTCTTCTGTCCAGACTCAGTCTTGGTGCTTCTCAAAGGTATCTGCTTATCAAATGCCAGTTCAGGGCAGTTTATTCACCTTTGTGCATTAGTAACTGGGCTGCTGCTGATGATGATCTGTTTACTTTGTGACCATTTGCAGCTCAGGATAGAATATATTCTTAAAAATATGCACTGAGTTTGAAGTGAGTTTCCAGGGATGAAAGGTGAATGCTTTTTGGTCAGCTGAGCTACGAAAACTTATGTAGGTGAGGAAAGCTTTTCTATTGAAGTCAAAAGGAACACTGTCAGTGCTTTGCACACAGCCTATTATTTCTAGTTCACTTACTGTAACAGTTGTGGCTTACTGGTATTACTGTTCCTGTGGGGTACCCTACCACACTGATATTTGCCGGTAAGCTTTCTATAGTGAACATAAGAATTTCTTCTTGGTGAAGGGAAATACTTCTGCAATGTTAAATGTAGAGTGCTAAGCCAATACATCTGTTTGACTTAGTGTTGCATTAAATTACATATTAGCATTTTATTTTTTAACTGTCACTGAATAACAGCCCGTTAAAAGGGTCTATTCAAAAATGGAAAAAAATAGTTCTGGATAGCTTGTGTCATGAAACATGGACTTCAAACACTGACTTTCAATTTAAGTAATGTGTTTTCTTTGTGCTTTCTAAAACCATACCTACTGCATTTCAGGTGTAGATACTAATATTTCATAGAATCCTAGAATCATAGTCATTTAGGTTGGAAAAGACCTCTAAGATGATCTAGTCCAACCACTCACCTAGCACTGCCAAGTCGACCACTAAACCATTTCCCTAAGCACCACATCTACATGTCTTTTGAATACCTCCATGGATGATGACTCAGCCACTTCCCTGGGCAGCCTGTTCCAATGCTTCACAACCCTTTCAGTGAAGAAATTTTTCCTAATATCCAACCTAAACTCATCCCCTGACCCCCCACCCCCGGCATAACTTGAGGTCGTTTTCTCTTGTCTTATCACTTGTTGCCTGGGAGAAGCGACTGACACCCCCACCTCGCTACCACCTCCTTTAAAGTACTTGTATAAAGTGATAAGNCTATTGCTGATACAAGCCAGGATGCTGCTGGCCGCCTTGGCCACCTGAGCACACTGCTGGCTCATGTTCAGCCGGCTGTCAACCAGTACCCCCAGGTCCCATTCCGCCAGGCAGCTTTGCCGCCACTCTTCCACCAGCCGGTAGCACTGCATGGGGTTGTTGTGCCCCAAGGGCAGGACCCAGCACTCAGCCTTGGTGAACCTCATACCGTTGGCCTCAGCCCATCGGTCCAGCCTATCCAGATCCCTCTGCAGAGCCTTCCTACCCTCAAGCAGATCACCACTCCCACCCAATTTGGTGTCATCCGCAAACTTACTGAAGGTACAATCAATCCGTTTGTCCAAATCATTGATAAAGATGTTAAAGAGAAGCAGTCCCAGTACTGAGCCCTGGGGGACACCGCCAGTGACCGACCTCCAACTGCATTTAACTCCATTCACCACGACTCTTTGGGCCTGGCCACTCAGCTGGTTTTTAATCCAGCAAAGCATATGCCCGTCCACGCCATGAGCAGCCAGCTTCTCCAGGAGAGTGTTGTGGGAAACAGTGTCAAAAGCCTTACAGAAGTCTAGGTAGACCACATCCACAGCCTTTCCTACATCTACTGAGCGCATCACCTTGTCATAGAAGGAGATCAGGTTAGTCAAGCAGGACCTGCCCTTCATAAACCCATGCTGACTGGGCCTGATCACCTGGCTGCCCTGTAAGTGGAGCGTGATGGCACTCAAGATGATCTGCTCCATAACCGTCCCTGGCACCAAAGTCAGACTGACAGGCCTGTAGTTGCCTGGGTACTCCTTCCAGCTTTTCTCGTAGATGGGCGTCACATTTGTTAGCTGCCAGTCAACTGGGACCTCCCCTGATAGTCAGGACTACTGATCAATGATGGAAAGAGGCTTGGTGAGCAAATAGGTTGAAATCCTTTCAATAGGTGAAAATCCTTTCAGTAGGTTGCATTGTACAACATTTGTTCAGATCTAAATAAAAGTATGTTGTACAGTAGTCTCAAAATACGTGGGTCTTGCATTAAGATCTTGTGTTTGGCTTGTTGATATTTTTACCTGCTGTTGTTCAACTTAATTTGTAGATCAGCTGTAATATTTTTACCGTACATGTACTGTTTTTTAACTTTTTTTCTCTGATTCATCCCTTAAGACCTGTGAATTGTAGTTTGCTGATGCTGTGCTCCTGTTGAGAATGCTGGAGACTGGCACCTAGCAATCTGATCACTTAGAGTGCAACATTGTTTAAAAAGAGACTATTTTAAAAAAAAAATTTAACAGCAACCTCTTTTTAAAAGAAACTAGTATCTTGACTTAAAATTGTCAAAGTTCTGGAAAATGTTAGAAGCTGTAGAATTTGGTGTTGGTTTCATTTGTGATTGTGTCTTCTATCTACAGTTTTTGAAGAGCCTGAAGATCCTAGCAGCAGATCATTTTTTTCAGAAATAATATCATCAATATCTGATGTAAAATTCAGTCACAGTGGTCGATACATGATGACAAGAGACTACCTTTCTGTTAAAGTATGGGATCTCAATATGGAAAACAGGCCTGTAGAGACATATCAAGTATGATGTTCAAGTTCTTAAATATCTTCTCTTTTCTTCATTTTCTTTAAATCTCTCTAATACCAATTTAAATATTTCAAAAAGGTTCATGAGTATCTTCGAAGCAAGCTTTGTTCCCTTTATGAAAATGACTGCATCTTTGACAAATTTGAATGCTGCTGGAACGGTTCTGATAGGTAAGTTAGTTGGTTTGGTTTTTTTGTTTTTCTCTGAGCTTTAGAAATTTAATTTCGTCCCCAAACCCATAAGTGGTACTTCACATTAAGGGTATAATTAGTTACATTCAAATCAACTGTTGGGGGTGGGGGGGTTGGTGTGTGTTGTGGGGGGGTGTTTTTTGTTTGTTTGTTTAAGATTTCATTCTTCAATCTTCCACCCTCCAGTTGCAGCAGTAGAATAAGTCTTTGTTAGCGTGTTTCTAATATGAATTCTTGTTGAAATTTTATATAGTCAAGACTGGTCATTTCAAGCCATGAAAATGTTACGCAGTTTTTTTTTTCAAAGTATATGCAAGAACATGCACTTAGTATTTTCCAGATTGTCTTCTTTCCATGTTTTCTGTAGGCTAAAGAAGATAAAACTTAGATAATGACTTATATTTCCGTTATTTGCAACAAATATTTGTCTTGCCTGCAAGTTGTGGAAGCATTGTAATCAAATAGTAAAGGCACTATACAAATTAATTTTCAAAGTAAATAGAGAAAATTGGTTACTGTCAATGCCAGTTGCAAGTGGCTGTGAGTTAGTGGGGGAAAGAATCATGCTGTATCAATCAGTTTAAAAAAAAAACTTGCTAGCAGTATTTCTAATATCTAATATAAAATGCATAAAAGAAATGGTGTGTTTTTCAGTAAGCTAAAATGCAAAGAAACTGACCCTTATTTCTACACTTTTTCAAGTAACTCCAGTCAATCTTTAAAAAAAAAAAGTCAAAGCAATATTATCTGATTATAACATAAAATAAGAACACAAGTTGTGATGCTCACCTCCCTTTGAAAAAGAAAAATCCTTTCACTCTGCATTCCCTCGTACAATCTGAGTGATGTATTTTGTGTTAATAACATCTCATTCTGCTCCTAGTTGTTAATTTTTTTAATGCTATGAAGACAATGTATATCAACCAATAAGTCGACAATGCTGAGGTGATTCAGATTTTAATATGTGGGACTTCTGCCTTTTGGGGAAACACCTTTTCCAATTGCAAGTGGTAGAGATAAGAGTTTAGTATAGAAAAGAACCAGCGTCTCAGCTTCAATTTCAAGTATTTTTTTGAGAGCTACGAACTGTTCATGGAAAGTTAGGTATATGAAAGCATTTTCAGATGTAAATTTTTTTTTTCCCCGCCTGTTCAAAAACAAACTTAGTACTGTATGCAAACTCTGAATTGTTCCTGAAGGGCTGCATCGGATACTCACATAAGGGCTTTCTTTTGCTGATTCAAAACAATTTTTTGTAATTAATCCATTGGTATGTTCACGGTTTACATGTGTGCAGTGCAAAGGAGGGCACTTTTGTTTGTGGCAGTCTGATGAAATTAAGTAGTTTACAATTGCTTTGCTTCCACTGTAACTTCTGATGCTGTGGGATAAAGGGATGGAGTAATAATAGGAAGGCCCACTTTGCTCGCATTAAGATGAACAAAGCCTAAGCCTACTGCCAGGAGCTGGTGGCAGCAGGGATGGACTAGGGGGGAACACCTGGAAGAGAAAGCTGTGGAGTGGAAGCGGTACTAAATGCTCAGCAGAACTGAGCAAAGGTGTACATCAGAGAGGAGAAGAGTGTAGTGCCAAATACAGGTCATGAATTCACCTTGTGGGTAAGAGAGGGAAGATAGGGATTGAATACTGTTGCTGGAAACCTAGTGAGATTTTCCTTTCTTCTGTTTTTCAACAGTGCTATCATGACTGGATCTTACAACAACTTCTTTAGAATGTTTGACCGAAACACGCGACGGGATATCACTTTAGAAGCGTCCAGGGAGAGCAGCAAACCTCGTGCCATCTTAAAACCGCGTAAAGTGTGTACAGGTGGTAAAAGAAAGAAAGATGAAATAAGCGTTGACAGTCTGGACTTCAACAAGAAGATTCTTCATACAGCATGGCATCCCATGGAGAACATCATTGCTGTAGCTGCCACCAATAATTTGTATATATTCCAGGACAAAATTAACTAAAGATGACTTACTTGAGGACAGAATCGTCTTCTTGCATAGTTAAGCTCAGTTGTTTATCTGTAAAAGAGAAGGCCTTGTTGTCCTACCAGTGAAGAACATTGATGCACTTACTTCCCTTTAGATAAAGGAGAGAATCTGGCCTGTTTTTTGAGTTCATGGTATAGTTCTGCCTTCGGTGGGGGTAGGGAGTGTCAGTTGCAACTTTCTAAGAAAAACCCTCTAGAAGCAGAATTGATGGACAGTTCTCAATCAGGCCAATACTCAAAACAAATGTATTTATTTAAGTCTGAGCCTTCCTTTCCAGTTTATAGACCAAAAATTTAACACCCAAGAAGAAAAATTGTCATAAAAATGTAATTTCTATCTCTTGCGCTCTATCTCTGCTGTAATATTTGGGCCTTTCAAAACATATATTGTGCTTAATGCCTGTAAACATTCCTCCTCTGGCCTGTATCTAGGCTTAGGTGTTTTTACCTTTGAGCACTTAGGTAGGTCTTGAGTTGGGTTCGTAGACAGGTTTCCATTAATATTTACTCACCAACTGTATCTATAACCACACCTTCTGGTGTAAACCACTTAATAAAATAACAAACTATAAAAATTGTTTTTAAATCTGAAGGTATGTATTCATTTTTTTATTTTTTTATTGCATGTACTGAGATTGTGCAAAGTAATCCTGATGGGCAGATTTGACAGTGTTTGTCCCAAAACATTAATTTTTGGCAGACTAATACAAACTTTTTTGTGTGGTATTTCAAATTCTAAATTTAGAGTTTCCATGAAAATATCATTTAGTTTAAGTTGCACTGTTTTTTCTTGCAAAATGCCATTTGTATACCCAGTAGGAGATTGAAAAGGTTAGTATAAAGATGTCCACAGCCTTAATAGAAAGTGACCACCTTGCACAGAAGGGAAAACAAAATATTTAACAAATTTTCTTCTTTGGAGATTTAAAAAAAAAAAAAAAATTAAATTTGTCTGATGCCTCTCAATGTTAGATAGAGACATACCTTATGTGCATTATGTTTTTTAACCTTTTTAGTACTTGTCATGAAGATACACTTTATTTTAAATATTTGGCATAACATATTGTATTTCACATTGCAGTTCAAGCCAGAAAAAAAAGTGTCTTGATTATGCCAAGTGGCAACACGGCTTAATACATTTTAACACATTCTGACTTTAACACCAAGATGTCAGAAAATCCTGAGGCTATGAACTGGTGTTAACTGCATTTGTTATAACTCTGTTCTTGCTAACTGTTTGTGTTTTGTTTTGTTTTTGTTTTGTTTTGTTTTTTAAAAGCCTTAGGTACTTTTTTTTTTTCCAAAGGGGCCTAAAATGCATCAACCTTCTTTTTACTCTAGGCTGGCTAGAAATTGTTCCTGAAGTTATTGCAGCACATTTTAGTAGCATCAAGTAGCTAGAGATTACACTCTATAAAATGTGCCTGCAAATTAGAAGTCTTTGAAAAATTAGATCCCTTGAGCTTCTGAGAGGAAATACAGAAGTGTGGTTTACACTCCGTTTTTATTAAAATGAAGGTGTATTATGAAATCAGATCTGCATATGCAAAAGTAAAATGTCTCTGTTCTTACCCTCTCAATTAATGTAAGAGTGCCACTCTTGTTCACAGTAAGCTAGTAAGTACAACTAACTTTGAGGTTCTACAAATAAAGTTTAAATTAAAAAAAAAAAAAAAACTTATACTGTATATTGGTTGTGACACTATTTGCAAATCTTGAAATGTGGAACTTCTGGGTCGTTAAAGTATTAGATTTGACCTTGTTCCTAAAACTCATAATAGAGCTAATACAATGGGATTGTACATACTTGTTCAATTATTTTGACCAAAAAGTTTAATAAATTTTAAATGTTTACCTGGATTTGCTCTGTGTATTTTGACAACTTTTTCTTCCTTTTGTGAGATAATAGGCCAAACTAAACAACCTGAAAATTTGTACTTCCATTTTAAGTGGTCATACCTCTATTTCAAAGCCATCTGTTCATATTCAGTTAATATATTAGTGCTATTTTTGATCTATTTTTTCAGCAAATGTAAGTGGGATATGAGTAAAAAGAGAAAGGATATGATAACTTTTATTATATAAAACATGATTTTCTTGTACCTCTTTCAATTAAATAGCTTTTGATGATTCATTAAATTTTTATCATTTAATTCTATCTAAAAACTAATTCATTGTCAGTTTGATACATTACTGGACTTTCAGATATTTGCTTAAAATCACCATTGATGTCCCTTGCCAGTTTAAGAGCCTTGTGCTACTAGCACTTAAAATACCCTAAACAGTTAATTCCCGTGAAACAGAGTATCTTGTAAGTAACCTGTGACACAAACAGTAGGATTATTGCATTAGATACAGGGTGGTCCCATGTGGAGCCAGGAGTTGGACCCGAGGATACTTCTGGGTCCCTTCCAACTCGGGATATTCTGTGGTTCTGGAAGTGAATGGATCAGCCCTGGTGTGGGGAGGCTATGAAATGTGCTGCCAGCCATGACAGCAGATGGGAGGCTTTCTCCTGGGGTTTGATATCCCCTTATTTTGCATGACCCATAGTTCTCCTTTTAGTCCAAACCAGGCAGTTGCTGGAGCCCTGAGGCTGGAGCCGGTGCACATCCTGCCCAGACCGCCTGCATGGACCAGCCGAGTCCCGGGGACGCCCGCGGGACATCGTGTGGGGTGAGAGCTGCCCTGCTCCCGGTGCCAGCGTTGTGCGGGCCCAGCATGTGGTGCTCCAGCCCCAGCGGAGGGCAGGGCTCGGCTCCTGGGGCATCAGACGCTGGAACAGGCATCCTCACAGTCAGCCAGCAATAAGGTACGGGGGGAAAGTTTATTGGTTAACAGAGATGGGGATAGCTTTAAATTCCTGTCCTTATCTTTCAAGGCCTGAAGGATTGCATGTGTCTTATCATAAAAGCGTTTGCAATACCCTGTTGTTCCTAGGAAGCTCTATTTTTAGGCTCAAGAGTCAGAGAAATTGTTTCTATCCAGCTTTTAATGAGAGGTCTATGTTTTATACCTACCACAGGCAATATCTAGAATCTTCTCTGGCAGAAGGTCCTCGTGTCATCCTCCATACCTCATCAGCAACGGCAAGGGAGCCTCCAGCCGATTCCCGGGGAGGGATGGCCGAGGGGAGCGGCTTTCTGGATTGTGTCTCCACCAGGTAGCAGAAATCAGGTTTGCTAAGTAAGTTATACATCTTCTTGTCTCTCCAGAAAAATAAAATCCCTGGTACTGAAAGCATGCTGTACTTATAACACTACTTATTTATGCTATGAATGTTGGTTTTTTTCCTAAAAAGAAAAATAAGCTTAGTTATAACACTCACTGAATTTTCTGTTTGGTATTAAATGTAGGGATCAAATGGCTTAAAGTCTTCAGTGCAACTTTTGCCAATTACTAGCATGCTAAGGCAGTTCTAGGCCATTTCTTTTGGTGTTTTTGTTTCTTTTGGACTACTACTTGTCCACTGGTTCCATGGCTTTAGAGAAGCCTGAGCACTTCAGAGCTGTTTAAAGAAGTTGGTAATGGTGAAATTTGAATGAGACATCTATTACAGAAATCAGTGTTGAAAATGTACGGGCAAAAGGCAAACATTTGACCCTAGAAAGCCCTATAAGAATGTCTTGACCAGTCATTGGATAATGATGTTAAGTATTTTGCAAGTTTAATGATGCCATGGTGACTGGGTTTTTTGTTTGCTGCTGCATTCTTGATGACTAGTGACTTGTGTCGCAGGCTACAAAACCAGTACCTATATTTATTGCCTTCAATTCCCTGCAATAACTGAAAATGGACAAAGTACTTCTGCATCTTAACAGCTTTAGGACAGGCAGCACACGCATGCACGTGCACACTGAAAAGCTCTATTGAAGCTATATTCATCAACTGCAAGATCAAGGACCTAGGCTCAGATGTTCAGAGATAATTATGCAAGCAATTCTAATTAAAATCAATGTAAGCTAAGGATGAGTAAGAATTGTGTAACCACCTCTAAAATCCTCATTCATGGTGGCTAATCTGGAGGGGGGGCAACTGACTGCCTGCAAATGTTTATGGAATGAAGAACTCTTGCAGGTGGGCAGGAGCTCACTGGTCCACCATACCAGAGGTAGGTCAGTCCTGGAATAAAGGGATGCAGGAATTGCGTTCCCAGTGAAGGAAACTGGGGCTGGAAAGCACCATGAGAGGACATGCCTCAGGAATGCATTGAGCTCGTCACAGGTGTGCACGCTGTCTGAACACTGTGGTGGTCCACACGGGCTTCCTGCAAGCGTCAGCAATGAATGCACTTTACCATCCCACAGCTCTCTTCTGCAATACTTAAATCACCTTTGGCATTTTTTTTTCAAGGAACAAGGTAGTCCTCTGTAAATGCAGAGGGAACCTGGGCACTTCAAAGTCCAGCTCGCTTTCTGACTTGGATTATCTGCACACAGCCCAGAACCAAAGGATGCAGAAATGCAGGCAAAATCTCATCTATGAGCACTGCAATCAAAACTGGACCTGGGACCACTAAGTTACACAAGTAGTTGTCCTGCAGAACAGGTAACTTCCCTGCTGCCTTCTTTCCCCCTGTCCTGTCTTGACATGCTTGCTTTTGCTTGCTCGCTTATTCCAGTTTGGTCATAACAACTCCAGTGAGTGTCCACAGCACCCTGTGAGGGCTTTTCCAGGCTGTCCTTGGCCAGGCAGCGTGCTGCACCGTGTGGCTGGCCAGCACTGCCAGGGCTGATGCAAGTGTTACGCAGGGTGCCTGGCCCTGGGGTGCCGGAGCTGAGGGACCCAAGAAATAACAATGGACGATATAACACAAAACACTTCCCATTTCACACCACAGCAGCAATGTACGTTACAAATGTTTTCTCAGAGGCTATGGAAGATGATAGATGCACCACTTGGCAAGGTGCTGGTAAAGATAAATATGTAAGTACCATGGCTTAAAAACACTTTCCTTCTATTTAAGCTGTGAAAAAAGGGACGTAACAAATGAAAGCGTTACAAAAATTTAAAGCAGCTAGGTGTGTATTGGGGTTTGTTCACAAAGGTGATTGGTTGACTACATTGCAACTCAGTGTCTGATACCACCTTTGCTTTCAGCATTTAGGTTCTAGTGTTGGGTTAAAGATTTCCAACTACTGTTAAGAATGTTTACTTACATGACTACTTTGCAACATTTTTGACAATTCTTTTCCTGCCTATACAAGATTTCTTTGCTTGTGTGTTTAAAAAAAAAAAGAAACGAAGCAATGCCAGTTCCTTTATTCACTATGTGTACTTTCATACTATTACATTTTGCAATGTACAATAGGAGTATTTAAGTATTACTCTAGTGTAGTTTCTATAAATCTTTCTTTTTAAAATATTAGTAGTTGTAATAGAATATGAACACAAGGAAATCCTGATGCAGTGTATCTTCACTTTTAGTGAAAACAAGAGAACCTGCTCATCTAATACAAATAACGTGGAAGAACCTTGAATCAAATAGTGTGAATGTGTACAAATGCTGGAGCTTGCAGGACACCCCTTCCACCTGCTGTAATTTAAAGAATGTGTGTCTTTATGGGTGTAAGGTGTTAGATAATTTTTTTTTAGCAGTATTCATAAGGAAACTTATTTAAAGTCAGATACAATAGTATTAAAATCATTTTTCAAAGGGGTAAGAAGCAGTTGGTCTATTAATCAAGTATCAATGTTTTTAATACTATTTTGGATGAATGCTGAGGTTCAACTCAAACTGTAGTTGGATTAAAAAGTCTCCAATTTCACATGAACATTATCATTCAGAAATTAAAAATCTAATTCCTTTTTTTATTGCACAGATATATACTTAAAAAAATCAACTAACAACAGATTGTGGTCCTTCTGCAACAGGTATGTGATTAAATTCATGCAAGTAAGAATTTCCAGTGGCCTCAGCAGGATTACTCCCATGGAAAATAAAGTACATGTCTCTCCTGGATTGGGGCCCACAGGATTAGGCCACTGCTTGTTCATGTAGCAGCAATCTAGTCCCACAACTGTGGGTACAGGACACACTCAGCATGGTACTACAAGGTGCTCAGCAGCAGGGTTCCATTTCAAGCACAGAAGAAACTACTGCTAAATAAGGACAAAAACAAAGTAGAAAGCAAATTTATTTTTAAGTGATGATAGTACAAAGCAGAACATGTATTTGCAAGTTTAGTGAGTTTGTTTACTGAGTGACTTTAATGACAGCTTACCCATATTCAAATTTAAGAATCAACAATGAAATTATTTTCTATAGAAACTTTACTGATGTAGTATTTTTATGCAAATAAAGTATGAAATGGTCTTGTTTAATACAAAGCCTTATCAACCACTTTGAACAATTAGAGAAAAAAGAATGAGAAAACTCAATCTACAAGGAATCTTTTTATTTAAATATACAAAACAATTTGGCAAACATTCATTTTTTCCTCATTAAATAAGATAAAATTACTGAATGAAAAGGCATTCCATTAGTACAAACAAATAAGCAAGCAAACCTTTTTTTTAAATCTATACAAGGATGAGGCAAATAGAAGATGCAACTTTATTTTACAGATAAAAAGACTGAGAAGCAATAGGCTGCAAGAAGATACAGTAGAAGGAACTTCTATTAATTGGGGAGTTAAATATTTGCCTTTATAGAATAAACTATTTATTAGGCACTAAGGTCCAAATTTTAATTCAGGGTTTTGCATATCACAATCTGAATGAGTAAAAATTGATGGAAGTTTTTACCAATACACTAATTTCTGCCAGCTGACTGTCTCTCACATTTGTACACCTCACACAAGTGAAAGAGATCTAAGCAAAATCTAAGGAAGGAAGGAACAGCCTCAAGTGAGGTAAAAGCTTTCTCTGAATTCCTGAATATGATGCATAAGGCCACGCATTGTTTCGGGCTAATCTCTTATTGTCATGATTACAGTAGCAGTGACAAACATTCACATCTATGAAGCATAAAGAAACAGCACTTTAATATTGCAATTGTGATTCAGCTAGATACTCAACTAAAGCTAAGATTTTGTTTTTAAACATTTTAAACATCAAGTTATTTTAGATTTCAAAGATACTTAAAGCATTACATAATTCTGCATTACATAAAGCAATGCAGCAGATGTTAGAGCATGATTCAGATGCATTACGAATTGCTCCAGAAGAATATATATGATACTTTAGCTTTAGTGTCTTTTCCCATTCTTACTAAACTAGGAACACACCATTTACAGAACAAGTACACGCTGATCATGTAGTCATTGCTAGCACAGATGTTTCTGCTGTTCACCTCCTGTATTCCCAGATGAACATCCTCTTTGCTTTGAAACCAGAATTCAGGTGCCTTTAAAAAGTACTGCTTGAAGCTGTGGTCGTAAGGCGTCTTCCAATGTAAATCCTGAGGATCAAGAACATAGTCAGTAAGCACTTTATTTCAGCTCAAAAGGAATGTACAACATGTAAGAAACTTTTTTTTTAATCTATCAGATTACTAGTTATATAATTTACAGCCAGGTTAGTAGTGCTCGCTAAAATTAAGAGGGCAAATCAAGTGTCTACTATAAAACTCAGTCTCCAGTTGCTAGTAACTTTGTGCATACCTTTGTCGAATAATGCTCCCTAAATTTTAAGTCTGACTAATTCTCCATGTAAGCTGTTCAGTTTCAGGAACGCAAGAGTCAGAGATAAGTATGGGGTTAAATGAATGCACTACTTCAGGAGCTTTCTGAAGTCATATTTTTAATCACATTTTTTCTTTTGTTATCTTAAATTTTTCTATTCATTAAATACATCTGACATTTGTAAACCACGCATTTTACTGTCATCTTCACATACTTAGCATTTCTTTAGTCACTATTTCCCAGCTTGGTAAGCTTTTACAGCTGCCCTACGTTATGTCTTCTATTTGTTTACTTTTTGCAGCTTGATGAAATCAGTATTTTTAAGTAACAATTTTAATGATATTACACTAAGCACTTTATGAAGATGTGACTTTGTTACTCCTTACTGAACTGGAATGTTATAAATTTGCAGCAGTGGTAGAAATAACAAGGAAGAAAGTACTTAGTTTACAAAACTTGTGCTTACTTTGAAAGGAAAATTCCAGTATGCTTCTGTTCCATCTTACGCAGTTATTCATTTTAAATGATGGAAGGAGCTGAATTAGTTTCATGTTACTTTTACATGATTGTGTGGCTGAGATTTTAATTTTGTACAGGACAAGTGAAGGCACAGATTATCTTCCAAAATTACACATACTTTCAGGCTGTCCCTCCTTCCAGTTACTGTAGCTGTCATAGTCTTCTTCTCCCCCCAGTCTCTTATATCCCCTCACTCTCAACTTCTGTAGTTTTGATAAGGGTTCAGGATTTATGCAAGACAGTGAGAAGAGGAGGAATAGGACCAGAACTAACTGGAGGCTCCCTGGAGGACAGCTGCCACCTCAGAACTTGACTTCTCCCCTAAGCCCTCTCATGTGTTACAGCGTACTCAAAAAAGGAGAGACGTCCAGATGTGCCTGGATTCCCAGCATTCTTTGTTGATACCAAGGAATCTGCCATGCCTAGATAAAGGCAACCTCTGTTCCTGACAAAAAGGCATTTAATCTCTTCCCTTTAGTCTGTGTCTTGTAGCTATTTTTAAGGAAGGATCATCTAATCCCTTAATCATCTGAAAAACAACAACAACAAAAAAACCCTACACAACAGCTCCTGCTTTGTTTGTTGTCCCATATCTCCCCAGGTGTGGAATTTTAAAATATATTAATCATTTTTTCCTTTACAACTAGTATTAAGATTAAAGCTCATACCTCCAATGAGGTATTATGTATATATAATTATAGTTCAGACACATAACTCCTAATTTCACTGTCCCTTAATTCTTTTGAAAAATTCTCAACTAGTAAGAAAAGCAGAAAAGGAAAATTTGATACATTCAGCACTACCACAAGCAAACAAGTAGGAAACCCCTCCTGAATTGTTGTCCTTCTGTGGAGGAGAGTGTATTGCTCATCTCTTAGACAAAGATGGAACTGGGAGTCAGAATTAGGAGAAGACAGGTTTAAAAAAAAAAAAGCCACTTTTAGGAAAAAAAAAAAAAAGATTTTAAACTTACCCTAGTCCAATGGCAAGCAAATGAGAAAGAAGCAGAGATGGAAGGAAAACCTTCAAAAATTCTGCTGAGAATATGCCCCCTTTCTTCATTACACTGGTATTTCTCATGCTGAGAGTGGCTGTGCGCCTGGGATGTTTGAAAAGGAATTCTCTAATTTTGAGGAAGAAAATAAAATGACAACATTAACGTATACATGTTTATACTTGTGGAAGTAAAAGCAGTATCGGAGTTCCTCCAGAAACACTGACAGCACTCACTTTGGTGGGATGTTCTCCGGCCTGCTGGACCAATCCCATATCCAATCTGCATTTTTCTTCAGGAGCCTTTCTACTTCTTTCCTCCTTTCAAGAAAGTCTTCTTCAGACTAAAACAAAGAGCTATTATCAAACAGTACACACAACTATGATAGGTAGAAAGTTAGTCCTGCAAAACAAGTCTCCTGTTCTGCATCTAAGACCACATGCGAGACCACCTCTGCAGCTCACTTCTCCCATCTCTTCCCACTATGTTTTTTATGCATCACTTGTACTGAAGTATTTAGATCCTACAGAAAGATAGGGGCACAGAGGGGAATCTGTCTTCAGAGCAGAATGTGAATAGAAAAGGTCATATATCCCATATCCACATCTCATATTTCCTTAAGTAAAGACTATCTTGGAAATAAAACGCCGAAGCCCTGTATTTCATCCTTACATATGACCTGAAAATATCCCACGTTCACACATATGAATGACATTTGGCAGAATAAACTTCTCAAGTCTGTCTGTATTCAAAACTGGATGATGTCATACTTATCTGAAGATCCTTAATTAAGCTAATACAAGCCAAGTGAAACTAACTTAGTCTAGTAAAGCCACCTGGCTTTTAGGCCAACATTGGGAATACAGCTGAAGTGAGCCCAGGTCTATCTGCACACATCTGTGCAGATAAAAAAAAATCAGTGGCTTTGTTCTCCGTAAACTACAGCATACATGCTGAATGAGAACACAATTTCTTGCTTATTACACATGCATTGAATGGAGCCAACGTCTTGTGATAAAAATAGTATCTGATCATAGAATTTAAATAGCTACACTCACACGTAATTATGGAATGGAAATAAAATTGTCCGGGCAACTATTTCTGATAGTTTTCTAATGTTTGATTATTTGATCTCAAAGTCTAAATAATCATCGTTAAACATATGAAGGGTTTTCTGGAAATGTAACAAAAACAATTAATTCACAGTAATGTATTTAATTAACCTGAAGTGGATAATTCATTCAGCTAGATTCCTGTAGGGGTTGTAGAGATGGTGGGAAGAGTTTCAGATCAAGGGAGAGGCTATGGGACCAAACATGTTTTATGTAATTTTGAGAACTGATTAAAACTGTTGATAACACTTCGGTTGTCCAGCTCAGTAAAAAAGAGGCCAAGAGGCGGCCTCACTGCTCTCTACAGCTCCCTGAGGAGGGGAAGTGCAGAGGGAGGTGCTGGTCTGTCTCCCTGGTCACCGATGACTGGATGCACAGGAACAGCACAAAGCTGTGCCAAGGGAGGTTCAGGCTGGACGTCAGGAAAAATTTCTTTACTGCGAGGATGGTCAAACACTGGAACAGGCTTCCTAGCCGGGTGGTTGATGCCCCATGCCCGTCAGTGTTCAAAAGGCATTTGGATAGTGCCCTTATTAACATGCTTTAATTTTTGGTTAGCCCTGAAGTGGTCAAGCAGTTGGACTTGATGATCTGTGAAGGTTCCTTCCAACTCAACTATTCTATGTATTACTGATATAGCTGTATAATACAGAAACAGTAGTAAGTTGAAACCCCACTAGGTTAAATGCTGTACAAACGGTGATCACGTAGACTTTGTTTTAAAAAGTTTGTAATACTGGGTAAAAAAAGATCTTCATAAAGCTATGGCAGTGCTTTGAAATGTATGTTATTGGTTGTCATGGTTCAGTGACTCTAGAAAATCTTGCTGCTGTCAGATTTAGCAGATTTACTTTTTAAACTCATATGCACCTGTGGCAATGCATTTAAATAAGATCTCATAGTGGGGGATGCATGAGATGCACCAAGCTGACAGTCAGTGGGGAAAGAGGAAACTTCTGCATGGCAAGCTGTCCACAGAACATTAATGTGCATCTGTATAGCCATGCATATACCTGCCCCATTGATACAATCCCTGTAGACCTTAATGTAAAATCTGATGGTCCCACTATCTCTGTTAGGCCTAACCTCACAATCTAACTATTGAGTAGGAAAGAATAATACCCACTTCACAGGACAAATGAAACCATAATAGAGAACACGTCTCAAGGTCACCAAAACCTAGAGTCTTAGGAAGATGTTGAGTGCAGCTTTCTTAAATTCTAGACAAGCAGTTACCTTTCTGATTATCTTTTTTCCTAAAAGCTACATGCAGGTTCTGAAGGTAGACATTTTGACTTGTGGCTGGAAAGAGGTGTTTGAGAATGCAGCCATTTTTCAAGACAATAGGTTAGGGCAACTTAATCCTTCTGAAAAAAATCTCAGGTTACATATAAAAAAATCCATGCAAATCAGATACTTACAAAAAGCCTGATTCTGCTAAGATTATTTTAAGATAGTAAGTTACTGAAGTCTTTGCATAAGAGGTGAAGCTGCTGATTTCCCAGTAGTGGTTTTCAAACAGCGACAAATCCATCCTCCAAAGCACAATGAGACTTTTACCTGAAAGCTATTTTTTTCTCCACTGCTGTGACTCTCTATTTCCAAAGCTCTGTGACTGTCTTGTGGTGTCTGGGAACGAGGAGGGCTTGATAAAAGAGAAGCACAAGTAAGAAAGAACTCGTTAATTTTTTTATGACATTGCTTATGGGATGACTAAAAAGCTGGTGAATAAAGCTTGTATGCACAGCTGTCCTGAAAAGCTATAGTGCCCTGACCTTAACCTAAGAGATTAATCTGTCAATGGGTGATATAATCCAGCCACCTCATTCAATTAATCTTTGATTTCCTAACAATCTGCCAAGGAGCTTGCTGCACAGAGCTATTTTTCAGCAGTGCTAAGATATGCCTGTGAGGCTGTATGATTTGCCCTATGTTGCTTACTAAATAACAACAGGCAGCAAGCGATGGATAAAAGTGCATTTTGGTTTGAATGCAAACTAGCCAGATAAGACTAGGAGGTTCTGCATCCTACTGTCAATTTTAAGCCCTTTTAGTTCCTTTTGTTAAATAAACTTTAGGTTGCAGACATCACAGCCCATCAAAATCAAACAGATGAATAAAACTGACAATGTGTCTCAGATGTAATTTTTTTATTATTATTATTATTCTCCTGGAGATCTGTATGCTTTGTAAGTTAGATAGAGAACATTAGTTTTTTTTCAGCAGTTGCCAAAGAACTCTTAACTGATGATCCCTGTTACAAAACACACATTGCTTTTTATCACCTTTCTCTGACATTTCTGTTTCAGGCAGCAGTGTAAGTAGCATGGTATGCTCTTAAGAACAACACTGACACTGCTTGCACAAGGTCTGATCCTTTAGAATGACAACTGCACACTGCTCTACAGTATTTTATTACCAGAACAAGACTGCTGCCTGTATATAAGCAGCATACCTGTGGGAACATTGTGGATAAAAAAAAAGGCTTTGTGCAATAGTGAGCTTTACTTTGCTTACAATAAGGCATTTTGTTTACCTGTCACAATGCGAACTTTCTCTTGAACTGCTTCTTCCAGATTCATGCTGAGCATCAAGGAGTATTTTCTCCATGTCACCATTGTGAATGGATATAGAGGCTGGTACTTGTTCTTGCCTTGTTGGTGTGACAGTGTTTCCACTGCCATTTCCATTGCTGCTAAAGTGCAGTTCTACCCAGGAACCTGCTTGGCATAATTGCAAACAGAACCAGAATAAACCAAACGGTTTTGCACAGAAGGCATGTAGAATGTGAGACTGTTGATCCTCCGCAGCATGACATTACAGTAGGACACACACAAGTACTAGCATCTATAACTCAGCTCATAAACACCGTGAAATGCCAAAACGCGGGGGTGCTTTTGTTAGCAAGCTGGAAAGTCTCGCAGAGCTGAAAAGAAGCTGGTCAGTACATCGTGTCTCTTTCTGCAACCAAAGATCTTTTACTTCAGTTCATGGGGGTATGTATCATTTTTGTTGTTCGACATAAGTGGTGGGCAAAGAAAACGGTGTTCAGAACCTTCTCTGCCAAAGTTTGTTTATTGATTTCTTGAAAATACTTTAGGATCAATACTCCAATAACTGTGTTTTGTTTAGCCTTTTTTCAGTACGCACTTTTACTGTTAAGCAATAGAGGATATGCAGCAATGACTAGATCATGTGGTTGCTGCTTGCAGTATACTTAACATGGACAGTCACATGTTGCTTTGTTTGTTATTTTTTAAGAGCAGTCTGAATAACAACGCTCTTCTGGGCTAGCAGTAACCAATGCGCAGAAGGACCTGCAACTATTCTGTCATTCAGCTCAAGGGATAGAGAATATGTCAGTTATATCAGTGTCAGTGGAATTTGCCTATGCAACATATTTATGTGTGTAAACAGCAGCAGAAGTAAACGTACGTATTGTGCCCAGCCGAGAACAGCTTACAGGAAATGTAACAGCAAGTACAAGGAGAAAGACGTCTGGCAAAACTCCCCAGATGTCGGTGAGCGCAGCAGAGAGGCACAAACAAGGAAAGGCAAGGACGCAGCTATTCGCATTTCTGCTGCGGAGGAAGGGAGGCGGAGGCTGAGCTCAGGAAGTTCAGGAGAGCTGCAGGAGTAAGGCAGCCGTTCTAAAGCTAGGAGAAGGGGAGAAGCTAATGCAGAGACGTAGTGTGAACCAAACAGCAAGTGAAGGGAGACGTTTGGTTGCGAAGAGATGGAAAGCTCAGAAATGACACGAGAACAGCAAGGAGCCAGGCTGCTCGGTCTGCATTAACATCAATCTCTCTTCTAAAAGCCAGACGGCCACAAAGTTTTTTGAACAGAAGCACGCCGGGTTACCGAGGCTTGACGGAACGTGTTTCTGGGTGCTCTCTGTCACCTCACGGCTGCTGGCTTTTCCCCCTCCCTGTGACCAGCTCACCTGTCTATACCCGGACAGGCTTTTCCCCACCCTTTCCCCCCAGAACTTAAGAGAGACCGATCTGCTAGCAAAGAACGGCGACAGCCACTTACGCTTAACTTACGGCAGCGTCCACGCTGAGCCGTGGCTCCCGCCACCTCGAGAGCATCAGCTAGCTCCTCGCACCCGCGGCCCACCTCGGCGGCTGCCCCCCACGCCGCGCTGACTCGCGTACGCGGCCGTACGCCGCCTGCTTCTGCCAGGACGCGCGTGGCTCGGGGCACGGGCGCGCTCCAGCAGTTACCGGACCCGCAGGCGCACACCGCCGCCTCGAGCCTCGCCAGGCCCAGCGAGCGAAGCACGCCGCGCGCGGGGCGGGCCGGAACGGAAGCGGC
>VXAL01019488.1:0-74745 GCA_013399475.1 Chauna torquata | reverse complement strand
CAGCTGCGGCCCCCCAGCACAAGCAGCACGTGGAGCTGTTGGGCCACGGCCAGAGGAGGCCACGAGGGTGCTCAGAGGCTGGAGCACCTCTCCTGTGGAGACGGCTGAGAGCTGGGGTGTTCAGCCCGGAGAAGAGAAGGCTCCGGGGAGACCTCACCGCGGCCTTGCCGTGCCTGAAGGGGGCTGCAGGAGAGCTGGGGAGGGGCTCTGTCAGGGGGTGCAGCGATCCAGCAAGGGGTAACAGCTTTAAGCTGCAAGAGGGTGGGTTCAGGTCAGGCAGAAGGAAGGAGTTCTCTCCTGTGAGGCGGGGAGGCCCTGGCACAGGCTGCCCAGAGAGCTGGGGGTGCCCCGTCCCTGGCAGTGCTCAGGGCCAGGCTGGATGGGGCTGTGGGCAGCCCGGGCTGGTGGGAGGTGTTGTGCCCGTGGCAGGGTGGGAGCTGGGTGGTCTGTGAGGTCCCTCCCAGCCCAAGCCTTCCTGTGATTCTGTGATATTCTGGCCTAAGGAAATAAAGCTGATCAGCCCTCAGATGGATGCCGTAAGTTCACTTTCATAGGGGAATCAGAAACCAGACTCTGCCTGCTTTTATTCCACTGTGAATACAGCTGGCTGGCTCCGTACAGCTGTGGAGAAGGCAAAGCGGAGAGCTTATCTGATGGGACCGCAGCTAGCGCTGCTGGGAAGGGCGGGCTGCCAGCAGGGAGGATGCCTGCGGCTCGGGTGGTGAGGGAGGCTCAACCCTGGCCTTCACCTGGAGGCTGGGGAGTGCTGGCCGGGGCCAGGCTGAGGCTGTGTACCACCTGTGGGCTGTGAGTCTGCACAGGCCACTCCGCGCCATGGCTTCCGTTGGCAACAGAACACCACATTTCCTACACGAAATTACGCAGGGCAAACAAAGCTGCATGGGCATTTCAAAGGAAACCGCAGCTGGTTGCAAAAGCACGGGGGCTGGCCTTGAAACTGGGCTCTGGCAGCTCTCGAGCGAATGGCACAGAGACTTAAAGTAGATAATGATTAATTCCTTCTCTTTTTGAATATTGACTTAAGGGTGTAAGGTCATCTAGGCAGGCAGCAGGGGCTCTCCAACTAGGACCACTCAGTAAAGGGTAGTGTTGCCGCTTGGAAGCAGATACTGATTTACTATTGGGAATATGTAAAGAAAAGTAAATAAAATTTTATTTCCATGGAATCACAGCCCAGGTTGGAAGCAGCCTCGAGAGATCACCGGGTCCAACCTTCCGTGGGAAGAGGGAGCCCAGGTGGGATCGCCCAGCTCCCTGTCCAGCCGCGCCTTGAGAGCCTCCCGTGCTGAGGAACCCCCACAGGGGAGGCTGCTCAGCGACTGACTGCCCTCGCTGGAAAACATCTCTTCCTTGCGGCAAGACGAAGCCTCTGTCGATGCAGCTCGCGCCCGTTGTCCCTTCTCGTCTCCATGTGGCTGCTTGTGAGCCAGAGGCCGGGTAGTGGTGTTCACTCACCTTTAGGATGCGGGTGTTTTCCCTAGGCTGGAACAGTTTCCATGAGCAGGAAACCTGCTGAGAAACTCTTGTTTAATTTGCATGATTAAAAACTTGTTTTGTTCTACTGGGGCACTTAGGGCAAGTTTGTCCTTAGCAGAGCAAAATAAATTTTGTGACTGAGCACTTGCTCGAGAAGCCTGTTCCTTTGGTTTACCCGTTCACTCACTACGAACGGGCCCGGCTGCCCGCCCCTGCGCTGCTCCCGTAGCTCTCTGCTGCTCTCTGCTGCCCAGCGGCCGCCCGCGCTGCTCGCTCCGGAGGAGAAACCCCGGCAGCCGCGAGCGCAGCCGGCGGAGCAAGGTGCTCCCTGAGCGACGCGCTTGTCCCGCGCCTCGCCCCGCGGCCCCCGGCGCGGCGGCGGCGCTCACGGGACCGAAGCTGGGTGCTGCGATGCGCGCGGGCACGGGCCGGCACGGGCCGGCGGGGGACAGCTTGTTACCCACTGATGCGAGCGTGTCGGCGGTCTTCTGCCGCCACAAATCCACAGGGAGGAGGTTGCCAGCCACTGGATGCCCCCCGCAGTGTTTTCCTCCGCTCTGGGAACCAGCAGTAACTCCAGGATGCTCACCACAGGTGCGAACGTGCTCCGTGAATGTCTCCTGCTAGAACAAGAAACCCCTACCGTGGTTTCCTCTTGGGGTGCTGCACAAAGCCCGAGCAGACCCCGTGCGGGGCCGCGTGCCTGCCGTGGGCTGCTCCCCGCCCCAGCAGTGGCTGCGATGCGTGGGCTCAGGCTGGGCTCCCCCATCAGCTTTCGGCAGCTGCAGGAACCTGGGCAAACGCGGAGCTCTGCCAGGACTTCCTGATGAGGTTGCTCCTCTGGTCTTCTCCCGGGAAGAACGGAGGAGCTGCCCCACCGCTTCCCCTTTGCAGTCTGCGCTTTGTAACTGGGCAGCCGTATGGGAATGTAAGACATGGCCTCGTATTCCCAAGCCAGCTGTTCTTCCGCCTTGGTGGAAACATCTAGCTGGTGTCCAGTGCCCTGGATTTGCCCGTAAATCATCAAGTTCTTCAGCTGCCCTAGTGTGCTGGATGAAGCGAAAGGGCAAGGTATAAACGCTGGTTGGAGCAATGCTCTACCTGCTGCCACTCACACAGAGACGTTATCAAGGGGTTTCTATTAATACTCTGACAGGAGATTGCGCGGTTTGTGGGCCAGCTCTTCTCATGTAGCACTCGGTTCGTTCGCAGCAAAGCAAGGTTCGATATTCCTGCCACAGCGCCCAGCGCTCCCGCCTGCCCCGCGTCCGGCAAGCGGTCCTGGCCAGGGCTCTCGGGCAAGGGTGAAACCCCGCCTGTTCCCACCTAGAACCACTTTCTCCACCTTGTGGGAGGGACAGCAATTTCTTTTTGAAACAAAGTAAGCAGAATTGTTAAAATGTTGCAAAGCTATTTCCCTAGGGGAGGTCGCTGGGTTTAACCTCTGGATGCCCGTTCCTGGTTTTCCAGTGTTACCCTGGTACCCTATACATCGCAGAGAAGCAGTTTCAATTAAAAGAGAAGCCAATTACAGTAAGAGAAAAAAATGTCATTAATTGGTGGGTAAGGGATCATTTGTGTGGTAAATACTGAAGTGTTAAAGTTAAGCTTTTGGGAAAGGCTACAATTTTTTCTGTCAACAGTTCCCTGACTTTTGAAAACTAATTTTGCAAACCGTGGGCCAGAGCCTGCTCTGGCTTTGTCGGTCGTAAGTTAAAGGGAAACAAGTTTAGTGGCGAAGGTGTAACGACCCGTGTGCCAGGTGTAACGACACAGGCAGTTAAAATGAGGCGGCGCTGCCTAGGCAGTGGTGGCGGTGCCCAAGAGCCGGCATAACCACCCCGGACACGCTGCCAGGGTGCCCCGGGGACGCCCTGGTCCCGCTCCGCCCGTCCCGGCGTGTCGGGGCATTCCGGGCTGCCCGGTGACGCTGCGCTGCCGGCGGGATCTCGCTGCCCACCCGGCCCTGCCTGCCCGGCTGGGGGCTGCGGGCTGGCGGCCGGCACCGAAATGCCCCTGCGGCGCGAAGCAGCCCCGAAGCTCGCCTTCTCTTTGTCCTGTTTTCTCTTGACCGACCTCTGCTTCAAGAAATCAATTCACTAGAAGTCTTTTCTGCTTTAAGACGGGTATGAAACAGGGTGAAGCCAATCGTCACCTATACGAGCAAACACCACGACGCGGCTGTGACAGCTGACATTTAGGATCTTTTATTAGCAATTGGATGGATGTGCTTACTTTCGTATAAAGCTTCATAGTAAACAATTTTTGGTTATTGCCAGAAAAGCACTTTGTGGTGATCACAGAAAACTGTAAATTATTTAGGATGAAATCTTTCAAAGTTTATTGATTTGTTAAGCTGGGATCCTCCTTCAGGTTGGAACTCACTTTAATTTTGTTTGGTTGCATGTCAAGAGAACAATCCTGTATTGATCATTTCCTTCCAAACCAGAGACAGCGATCCGCTGCCTCCGTTGACTAGAGTATGCAGTATTTTAGACAGCTGTGAAGTCCCGCTTGCTGTTCAGATAACTTCAACTTTGCCTTTAGCTTTAAGCCTGTGTTTTTGTACTGGTGCAGCAGCTTGCAGCAGTTATTTTAGGCATTACACAAAAATTCTTTGTAATCCCAAAGTGATTATTATCTTAAAGTAGTTCAGAAACAGGTAGTATTGATTAAAGTTTCCTTGGTTCCTTCTTGCTATAAATCAAGGTAATCTCTCCCAGATTTCCAATGGCTACGGTGTGAGACATGACTTAAGCCAAGGGCTGTCGTGGAGGAACAGGCCCAGGTCACTGCAGATGGTGGCACCAATGCTCGCTGCAGTCACCTGCCTCCTCGCCTGCCCGTGCGATGGTCCCGACGTCTGGCCCGCCCTCACCCAGCACCACTCCTCAAAAGCTTCTGCAGTCAGAGAACCGCGTGTTTCCCTCTGTCTTCTTCGCTGCCCACAATGGCTCAGTTATTTACCTTCTCAGCTGCCACTGGAAATGGAATCTGGATGTATATTTTCATGCCATGCGTTTCTTGGAGTGATGTCATCATTAATTGCCAAACTGCCGTGAGATACTCACATCTGAGCCAGTCATGCTTATCCAGGCTGCTGGCGTGAGATCTAATAAATGCACATAGTCTATTGGTATGACTTCTTTGTATCTGAGATTTTAAAACCACAACAGTCTCAACATGGTGAATGTAATGATCTGGTTTCATATACAGTCTAAAGAAGGAAAGGAGTGAGGAGCTAGGTCTACACGTGGTAATCGTATCCATTTAACCAGATGTATTTCTGAAGTGATTTAAATGGGGAGAGTCTTACGTAGACACCCTTAAATCGGTTTAGATTAGCTCGGAAGTGGATAATACAGATGAAACTGCTGCGCACAAGCCGCTGGGCGCAGCTGGGGAGCCCGAGCCCGGTGGCACCGCAGGCGGGGAGCCCCCGAGACGGCTCCGGGGCGGCGGGAGCGGAGCCAGCGCCTGCCTCCGCACCGCACTGCAGCGCTGCTGCCCCAGCCCCACGGAGCAGGCTGCTGCTGGGACCCGGAGTTCGTCTACTTCTTCGGGCAGCCCTGAGAGCTGGCTGAGCTCGAGGGATGGGGCAGGAAGACCGTCAGCAGGACACACATCTTACAGGTGGCGTGGGAAGCAGAGGGCAATAACATAATGTCTGGCCAGTCTAGCAGGATTTGGGAGAAACTAAATGAACACAGAAGTTTCCTTTTGTGCAATTTTTTTTAGGTTTTAAAAGGTATTTGCACTACAGGGTAGAGGACAGAGGAAATGAGATCCCTTTATAGGTGAAATAAAACCAAAACTTGGGTACAAAAGAGCCTGAGTCTTCTATTTGGGCCAATCTTGTTGCTTTTTTCCAGGATTTGATTTCTTCAACTTTAATTTACGAGCATGCAACACTATTTATTGCATATTCTTCTCCCTTTTCTATGTGTTATTTTTTACTCATGGTAGCTTCTGATGGCCCAGTGACACAAATCTGATATTGGTATCATTCATTCCCTATAGAGAAAAGCTGCCTGTCAGAACAACTGCAATCCCAGGGCTATGCTGTGCATTTTGTACAGCATCTTTTATGTTTGTCTCCAGCAATTACTGAGGAACAGGCTGAGGAAAAGATTCCTGCCCAGTCTCTGTGGATAGCTGCAAGAGTGCTGCGTGTAAAACCAGCTGGCTGCCCTGCTGCTCTGTGCTGCAGGTAAGTCGTACGCTGTGTGCCGAGATAGCCAAAAAAGACAGAAACCAGAGTGCTGAAAATGAAACCAGGCTTTTGCTGGTTTGCTTTTCAGCCTCTAAAATGTGGGAAATTCTGACTACCTCTAGAGAGAATCAGAAAAGTGAAGCATAACAACTTCTTCAGCCCTTCCTTTACTTGCTAGCTTTGGATTTTTAAAGGTCATTAACATTCTGCTTGATAAAGCAGTGTGCAGTGGGGTGCTTTGGACAAGCCTGTAGTGCATACAGCTCAGTAAAAGGAAATTGCCAAAAGAATGCTTTTTCCCTCACACTTGTCAGCTGAAAAACAAAACCCAATTGTTTGGGTGACGTAAACTAACGGTGGCCTCCTGCTTTACATCACTAACAACACTGCTTCCTATGTTATTTGTTTTACTCACAGACTCCCACAAACTGTTGCAATTCAGCTCCAAGAACAGAAAGCTGTTTTCATTTGCCCAGCGCCTGAAGAGCCGTGTTTGCCCGGCTCCGCAGAGCTGGGGAGGACGGCTCCCGGGGCGGCTGGGCCTCAGCAAGGCGGCCCAACCAAAAGGTGTTTGTGAGATAAAGGAGCGGGGAGAACTGCTGAGCTCGTCCAGAGCTGAGCGCTGACGCCTCTGGAGGGCCGTGCCTCTTTGCCGGCGTTTGGTGCTAAATCCAGGAGCAATGTGCTTGCAGGTTGAGGCGCTGATCCTGCAATGCCTCCTGCAGACTGGCGCTGGGTTCCCGACGTCCTTCGGCCTTTGCCAAAGGACAGTTAAATTGCAGAGCCAGGGAGGGCAGGAGAAATACGGCAGTGGCCAGCCACGGCCACGGGAGCACGCTTCTGGGCACCTGGTTAGACGTCGTGCGCGTTTCTGTGCCTGGTACCGCGGCGCTGCACGCAGACTGGGGTTTTGGACTCGGGGAACACCAGAAGGCATTTAAAAGGAAAGTTGCAGATGTGTAGGTATCGCTTAAGGGCGAAAACCTCACCCTCCTTCCTGAGAACTGAGCATACACTTCGGGGCAGGGTCCCGCTTCCCAGCGCTGTGCTCCGACCAGCCCGTCGCGCCTGTCAGCAGCAGCGGGAGCTGGCAGGGCACGGCCCCCGGCCCTCGCCGCCGGCCGGACGCCACCAGCCAGGCCCAGGTCCTCGGAACTGCCCGGCACTGTGCAGCACGCGCCTGTTCTCGGTGCCGCGCGACCAAACGCATTCACCTTGTCCGGGTTCGCTATTACATTCTGGAGTAAAGGGGAAATTTCGGTGCGGTGAGTATGAATACTGAAAATTAACAATTTTTCGGTTCTGAAAAGTAGCGAGAGCCAGCTGGAGGTTCGAGACAGGCTTTTCCTGTCGGCAGTGCTTCAGCTCTCGCATCGCACCTCACCGGAGCTTGCGAAGCCACCTGCCCCTTTTCCCCCGCGCTGCCGGTGCCACGCAGTCTCAGAGCGCGGGCCTGTTCGGCGGTGCCTTTCACGCAGAGGAGAAGCCCCAGCGCCCGGCTCTGTGCCCGCGCGCGCCGGGGCTGCCGCACAGCACCGTGCCGTGCCTCTGCTCGGAGGAAGCGCAGGCTGCTGGCTATTTTTGGACCCGAATACCCTTCAGATCTTCGCTGCCCTTTGCGGTAATTTGGCCCCTGCTTCGGGAGGAGCTCAGTTCGGATCCAGACTGTGCCGGATGCAAACCTTTGGCTTAATAATTAAGCTGAAAATGCGATTCCTCGCAGCTGCACCCCGGAGCAAGAGGACCTCGGCCCGCGCAGGAGGTGAGCTGGGTCCGTGCCAGCACGCTCCGCTTGGGTTTCCGAGAGGGAGGGCTGGCTTCTGGGAGCCGGTGCGGTGACGTGCCCGCGCCGCGCTGCAGGCTGCAGTGGCACCGCAATGGCTGCGGGCTGCTGCCGGGGCCGCGCAGCGAGCTCATCCCGCGCAGCGCAGCGCCCGGCCCGCAGCCTGCTCCGCCGGCCGGCCGCAGCCTCTCCTGCTGGGCTGCGCTGACTCTTCGCTCTGGGGGTGCGCACATGGTGAGCAGATTTTACCATACGGTTGATCCTTTTTTTTTTTTTTTTCCCTTCCTTGTCCTCTAAATGCTCCTCCGGACTGATTGATGAATCATTTCTCATCTGATTCTGCTGTTCAGAGGACACAGATGGAAAATATAATCTTGTGCAGCAGGGATGGATTATTTTTTTTAGCCTTTTACAGCGTGAATTGTAAAAAATCCGTTTTAAATCTGTCTGCTAGGAACAGCCTACAGGTTTTAAAATGAAGTGCACTGCATACAAGGAATGGTACTACCCTCAGGTAAAGCAGACGAGCAGTGTGCATCATGATGGAGCGTGCCTGTAAGGTTAGTTCCTATATATGCTTACACAGATATAAATACGTACCTAATGTGTTGAATATATATATATGTATGAGTTACATATGAATCATCTACTACCTATCGGCTTCGTATAATCCATTTTCAAATGTCCTATTTGCGTTCTATGTCTTCTTTTTTTCCCTTAATACCTAGTTTCTCTTTGCTGTGGTTAATAAACATAGCTCTGATTTGTGACAGCTTTGCTTTAGGATGCTAGCAAACCCATTGAAGGTAGTGTCTCTGCATTTCCTTGGTTGCACCTTCCTGGTACAGTTATTTGTCAGGATCTTCATAGTCTCCATCATGTGTGATTCAGTTGAAATGCAAGGGCCTGTAATTGTAGATAAATCTCCTCTGCAGCTGTGACTGTTGGTGTTTCAGGGCAAAACAAGTTATGACAACTGTAACAAAGTGATCTAGTTTCTGTGTTCACTAAATAATTCATTTGGATATATCCTATTTTCGGAACTCTATCTAATGTATACACTGCGTATCTTGAGAACTGCTTCCTATTCAGCACTGTTTAATCTGTTAGATTAAAAAAAAAATAAAGCACTTTTTTTTTTTTCCAGCTGCTTGCTCCCTTGATAGTTTTAAACGTCATTTATCTCATCAAGATTCCTTTTCCTTTCAAGTAATGTGGTTGCGCCTCTACTAAAACTGCTTAAAATGCAGGCAGAAATTACAGAACGAACATACTGGAGCCAGATCGACTTTTGCCTGTTATTTCTCACATCACAATACTTTCAGAGAAGTGTGTGTACTATAAAATAATAATTTACTGGCAGGAGACGTTCACTGCTGTCAGTCTAGGCTCACAGTCCCCAGCTGATGGACAGCATTTTTAACCTACCACCTATTCTGCACTTCTGTTCTTCTCTGTACATGTAAGTGCACAGTAGGTGTTTTAAGTATGCTCAGAAATGGAATGTATAGGGGCTTTCTTAATACTTTTTTTTTTTTTTGCATTGGACTTCGTGTTTATTTTGTATCGGCTCTTGTCAGCTTTCTGACTGGTAACTGCTTGTTCTTCACCCGGAAATATCAGACCGGTAGAAAGTTTAGCTTTTGCAGCGCTGGATTAAAAGGCAAATTAAACTGGCATGGGGATGCAAGAGCCTTGTATACAACCAGACAAAGTTGCGTTTGTCACTAGGGCCCCGATAAAAAAAATAGCACCCCATTTTAAGGTGACTGTCAAGAGTGTGCCTAAGGCCCATTGATTGCCTTGAAAAACACTAGTCTTGGCTATATGTGTGGAACTGTGTGCCTATAAAGCTTTTCCTTCTTATATGCCCTGAAAGTGATGGTTGTCAACACCTCCTACTTTGTGAAGCTTCAAAAAGTTTCCAACTGTGCTGTCAATTTATATGAAGAATAAAACTCTGCTTCACTTTTTTTCCAAATGCATCTCTGAAATATTACTTCTTGCTGCAGATGGCTCAAATTCAGAACAGTGTCAGGAAATGAATGCTGGCAAGTGAAGGCCTTTAAATAATGATCTTTTTACACTTTTCTTTAAACTATGTCTTCTAAGTTTGTTACCTTCTCAGGTGTGGCTCTTCATATATAACCAACAGCAGAGGTTCAGCTGAAATGAAACAATAAAAAAAAGCAGGTTCTAAAAACTTCACGTAAATGGATTGACTGGGATGCAGGATTTGAACACAAAGTGATTTCACCCAACCGCTCTGGCTGCGAGACTCTGACAGGACCGGGCAGCTTTAAGACAGATAATAGCATTTGTACTTACACAGGTTATGGTAAAAGCGGCTGAATATTAGCCAGTACTTCAGACTTCCAAATTAAATCGTTCCTTTAATCCTATCCTTATTTCTCCACAACTGGCTGATAGCATTGATCTTCATGCTAAGGAAAAAGGGGAGTTCACTTGTCCCTAGAGCATCAAGTGTTGGCTATTATTGGTGGTAAAACACAATGCAAATTCTATCAGGGGTCTAACCTGGAAAGATAAGTCCCTGCTTTTCCTTTGTCTCTTACAGTCACGTCCTCTGTAGTCAAGTAGACCCAAACCCCCAAAGATCTCAGGAATTTAATACAGTTCTGCAGAAATTATTCTAATGGAGAATGACATCCTTGTCATTTTCTAAAAAACTTGTCTATTCTATGCAAATCCACAAGTCACTGTTTCCAGGAACACGTGATTAGGGCTCTGTTCGTCCGTGGTGACCTGGACGAAGGTGTGGGTCCCCCCGGTGCACCCCTCCCTTCGTACGCTGGGCGCGCAGGGGCAGCGTTGGACGAGACGTTGTTCAGAAACACTTGGGAAAATGCCTGGAGGACACAACCTGTTCCCTGAAGCACGCATGCAAGCTGCGGGCACGGTATGGTAGCTTTCTTTAAGCCAAAGGGACACCTTGTTGTGCTGCTGCTTTGAGCTCTCCTGCCTGTGCTGAGGCCATCTGACCTTGACAAGGTCACGTGCAAATGGGGACCTTCTTTTTCTTTGCGCTCAGGCGAAAAGCAGGAGTCAGTTGAAGAAGCAGAACATGTATTTTCTATCCTTTTAACCACAGTTTCTGGGCTCTTGCTTTCTCCTTTCATTGGCTCCAGGCTCAGCTGCCAGTTCAGAGCGTGGCTGGGGCTGCGGGGGAGAGCGGTGCCCCCGGAGCCCTCCTGAGCTTCCCAGGCTTAGCTCTGGATGTCCCCGGAATGGCTGAAGCCTGCATCGGGGCTGGACAGCTGTAAGCCAGGTGCTGCTGCGTATCGCACGAGGCTGGGCGTGCTGCAGTTGATAGCCAGCGCTGACCGTCCTGGAAGCAGCCTGGTATTAAGTGCAGAGCAAACTACTGGCTGTGCAGACTGCCGGGGTGCGGGATGCTGCGCGGACCAGCCACCAGTCTGTGGCAATCCTGGCTCCTCAGTCTCAACACGTTGGTACAGGTGTAATTGATTCAACCTGGGCTTTTGACAACAAAATGACTTCTCTTTTTGCTGACTGCTCAGTTTCGTCTTGTGTATCCCTCAGTTGTGTAATAGGTGTGTCCCCTGGCACGTACTGCAGGTAAAGGACAGCGTTAATGAACTCCAGATGGCATTTGCTATGTTTTACTGGGATGTAAATCTGAAACAAATTCTCTGTTAATGGTGCTTAATTAAAAAGAAATTGCACACAAAATGCCTGATTCTGATGCCACCGAGTCAATGTCAGAAATCTTACTGACTTCCAGGGACTCAGGATGTGCCCAGAGGAAGAACTTTGCAAAGCAGCTGAAGTATCTGAATATTTACAGATTTGCACTTTTAATAGGTCTCTAAAATTCCTATGGCTCTATTTAAAATCTTTTGCTACGTTTCACATTTTAAGTAGTATTATAGTAAAATTATTGTTTGCTTCATTTCATGCTGGATTCATTTTCTAGTTGGCTCCATAATAAAGGAATTCGAGCCATGGTTTGTGATAAGGGTGTGTCCAGTTAGGACGAGGACCGTGCTTTTAAAGCAAACCTCTTGATGACACCCACTTGCACTTTGTTTTGCATCGTGGATGGTCTCAGAGTCCACAATCTGGATTCCCTCTGGATAAAACTAAATCAGAAGGTGTTCTCCAGCCCATAACTGGTGCTCACACCACAGGATGAGACTAGAGTTTGAAGTTCCATCAAAACTTGGATAGCACGAATGCCAGGTCTTCAGTATCACCTGTCTCACCCCACCCCACAGCGTGCATTGCGCTGCCTGCCAGTACAGACAGAGCCCAAGGCAGTCTGCAGGTAGCATCAGCTGCCGCTTGGTCAGCAACTTCTCAGAAGGACAACAGCTTGAGTTACCCCTCAGACAAGTGGCAAGTTTGTTTGTGGGATTACATCAGGTATTGTACTTGAGCACCTCTAACGAGGACCGGGTCAGGTAATAAGCAACGGCATCTTTCCAGTTCATGACAAGGAACTGCGGATAGTGCGGAAGGCTTTTGTATAATCCTTCTAACGTGAAGGGGACCCCAAAGTGCATCGGATGTTTGGGTAGGACATTTCCAGTCAGAGAATCTGTCCATTTACTTTTATTATTGCTGCTAGAGTTGATGTTAGCTCCTACAGTAACAGGATGTTTGAAAATGTAATGGAGGCTGCAAATAGGATGAGAATATAGATGTACAAAACCGCCTCATTTAAAGGATTCAGAGCCCGAGACCGTGCGATGCGTGACAGAGGTCCCTGCTCACAGGGAGCACAGGCACCCGCAGCGTGGGCACCAGATCCCCTGCGTGTTGTTTGCTGAAGGAGAGAGGATGGCAGTCTCAAGGAGGTTCCATGTTTTACTTTTGTTGTTAATGTTAACCTTATAACTTGCGAATTGTACTTATAACTAATTAGTTATACCTTTCCTTAATGCACTTGAACGTTTTTTGCTATTTATAGAATACTGGTATTTAAAGGTCATGTGAATACTCCCATCTAATCCTGAGCAGAAGACACAGGTTTCCAGACTTCTCAAATACTATGACAGATAGCAGAGAAACCAGTGTAAGTGTAATTAGTATGCAAATAGGAATTCCCATCTCTATCAAAGAGACAGCAATGTTTACCACAACGTATGGCAGCAACACCCCAGGACTGACCAACGGAGTCGAAGTCATTAATGTTGTATCTTAAATACCGTGCGGAGAACATTTAAAATTGTCCAGTTCTAAACATCACTGAACAGCCTTACAACAGTGTGATTATTTTATTATTATTATTTTTTCCCTTTGGAAGGGCCTTTCGAAATGCTAAAATGGAAAAAAAAAATCTATTTTTTTCCTTCTTTTGTTTATGTACTTCCAGAGGTTTATGGCACCATGTCAGAATAACTGAAAATTTTCCAAATGGGCTTACTCCACTTAGTCAGGGCAAAGTGGATTTAACACAATCAGATCACAAGGTAATTTCATAAGAAGCAGATTCATGATTACATGGGGAACTGTAAATGTAATATTTTCTACATTAGAAATGATTGATTTCAGTATGTCACATAGACTGCAGATTCGGGGAGCATGACAAGTACATGCAACACCTCAAACTCCTGCTCGTGTAGCCGCAGTGAAGCCGCCCGTCGGTTTGCGTGAGGAGCTGTTGAAAAGGCAGCGATGGCCTCAGGTGCCATTTCTTAACGCAGGCATCGCCGTTCCGAGCTCCACAGTGCTTTACAACGTCAGTTCAGTGTAATTCCCGCGTTTCGTTTTTGTTTGTTTGTTTGTTTACTTTTCATTGTATCAGTGTTGTAAAGGGCATAAAACTGCTCCTAAAAACATACAAAAGTAGGCTTTTATTTTCATGGCTTATAAGATGTATCCTCTAACGTTTCTTCTAAAAATGGAACAGTTGCTTCCATAATGTTAGCTTTTTATAGCTATAGGGTTCATGTGATATTTTCTTACTCTATCTGAAAATAAATATCAGCAAAGGAAGTTCATGAGAAACTTGAAAGTGTACTAGAAATCCAATATAACCATCCAAAGCACAGATTTTTCTTTGCCTCAAAGGCAAAGTTTCAGATTTTCACCAAAATAGGAAAAAAATCCCTAAATATAGTTGATAGAGTCACATTTTACGATGAGGTGGACAGCAATTTTCAGCCACAGCCTTTGTCACTTTGGGGAATTGAGTGATGCGCATACCATGATGTCACATCTGAATTCTGGACTGGTTCAAAGACAGGAGCTGGCAAGTACCGAGTATTTGGTCCATAGCAGTAAATACCCACAGTGATTTATGGGATGCTTACTGGCAATTTTATCATTACATGTTGCTTGTGTTATTAGCAAAAGAAGATGGTTAATCACGATGCATTATTTCATTATTTTCTAATACCGTGTCTCCTTCCTGCATGCTAGGTAAGGCCAGATTATCCCAACTATTTCTTGGGAGAAGGTTTGTATGTTGGATGGGAAGTGTGCTTCCAGCTTGTCTGCATCCAAAGTAGTCAGAGGAAGCTACAGGCAAAGGACCTTTGCAATAAGTTAGTATAGTAAAAATGCGAAAGGTCCTAAAGAAAAAAATATCAGCTTTATCTGTGGTAATAATAAGCAAATAGAAAATATACTGACTGAACAGGGATAAAAAGGGTGAACATAGACAGTGACTGCTTGCAGCTGTTGAGATCCTTTTCTCTCCAATCAAAGCAGTGTGGGGATTTGCAGTGCTGTGAACAGCTACCTGAAGCCCCAAGGTACCGGCGGGTCGCAAGCCGCTCTCCAGGTGCACGAGCGCTCTGTTCCCCCGGCCCACGGGCTGGGGCTGCGGAAGCGAGCGGCTGGCACGTCCGCGCCGGCGACTGTCACCACCAAAGCTCTGCGCTTTGCTGGCTTGCCGTGTAAATGTCATTATGCCTACCCACCCTCAGGATACGTTCGAGCTTAGCAGGAGTTAAAAAGCTGGCTGGCTGCTCACAGGTGCCCCTCGCTAAGCCGTCAGCTGGCCCAGCAGGCTGGGAGCCGCTGACCTGGTTTGGGGCTGGGCTGGCCCTGGGAGCTCTTCCTAAACGGAGGCGGAGGCGGCTTTGTAGCTCTCTTTGGTTCAGGATTTCCTTTTTCTGTTCCTTATAAGATACATGTGTGTGGCCTAGGAGTGGCTCACGGCCCTGGCCTGATGAGATGTGATAATCACGAATTAAGTGAAAACATAGTGGAGAAACAAGGAGCCCAGCAAATGGGAAGTATTGCACGTGTGAAGAATGGAGAAGAGCGGAGTGCGAGGGAGGCACCGGAGCCGTCCTGCGAGGCGTGCGCGTGGGTAAGGGCATCCTAAAGCAGCACCTGGTGTGCCAGTCGGCACGGGGCGAGCAGCTGGTGCTGGGCTGGTGTCCTCTCTGGGTACTGCTGGTGCCGCCGACAGCTCAGGAGAACTGAGACCCCGTAATCTGGACAGAAAGTCTGGATTTTGCTTGGGAGAAGGAAACCGCTAGTTCTAACCTTCTTTTCTGTTTCCACTCCATTGTCACCATCCGTAGCACTAGAGGGGCATGTATGGCGAGGAAACGAAGTGGGCGCTGGGGGGGAGCTGGCCTTATAGCATGGCTTGTACTCGCTCTGCAGCGTCTCTAGCAGTGTGTCAGGAGCATCAGGAGTTGGGGGCAAGTGAACTTCATGGCCCGTGACGCGCTCCCTTTTCTAGATAAGAAATGATGTAAGTTGGGCGTTTTCCATTTGTGCATGGGGAACAAAAAGATGTAAGCAACTTCTTCCATCAGCTGAAGCTGGAAAGCTGAGATGCTCAGCAGGAACAGCTTTGCACCAGCACCGAATGCTTTTGAAAAATCTGAAATGGCTTCCAACAAGCAAGGAGCTTGTTCACTGGCATTGGCGTATTTATTTTTATTGTCAAGGGGGTAGGCATCTGTAACAAAACTGGTTTAGCTGTCCACCTGAACGTGGTAACGCTGCTTTCCGTCCCTCTGGTCTGATGCTCTCAGAAACGTTTGGGAGTATTTTACTGAAAGAGCAGTAACAGGTATGTGAGAGGAAAAAAAGTTGCTGATTGACTTGGGGTTATGAATAAACATGTGAAACTAAAGAAAAATAGGCGCTTCTGCTAAAAATATCATTACTGTCACTTAAAAAAAGTCTCTCCACAACTGCATTTGACATTGAAGAATTTTATACAGACATGAATGTTTTTCCTTCTGCTTGTATTTCTGTGTCAATCAACAGACAGTGATATCAAGTAGTATTAGTCATCTCAAGTGTAGATGTACCTCCTGGGAAGGGATGTCTGCATAGAAATAGACGTGCATGTAGGTCTCAGAACCATGAGTGAAAGATGGGGAGGAAGAAATGCAAGGATTTGTTAAAACCGCAGGCGTATCTATGGAACAGAGTTTGAAGGCATTACTGTATACCAGCACCAAATGAAACCAGGTAATTCAGCTGCTAATAAAAACTGCCCTGGAAATTGTGAGATAGAGTGCTCCTGCCTCCAGCCAACCCTTGGGCTTAATGCCTCAGCTTTTCACCCACTTTAGCATTCTTTCTGTCTTTATCACTTCTTCACATATTGCTGTCTCCAGGAACGTATTTGGTAACTCTGGGCTGTGATTTAAGAGCATTGGAATATCTTGTGTTCTGGTTTTCACCATCCATTTCATCACTTCATCAGACACTTAAACGCAGAGGCAGCCTCAAGGCACGACTGCCCAGGGTACTGGGGAAGATCTTGCCCCTTGACTTTCTTGTGAACGTGATTTTAATGCTTGGGAAATATGCTGAGGTGTTTACTGTTGGGTATGACCTGTATGTTTCGGCTTGCTGTGGTTGGTTCAAGTAATGCCACACCAAAAAACAATTCTTTTTATATAGGTCCACACACATGAGCTTTATACAGAGTTTCTGTAAAGAGTATAAACTCTAGGAAAAGGGAAGTCAAATTGTACAACAGACAAACTAATTTTCTGACAAAGATTTTTTTTTTTCCGCCCACTATGATCAGCACTGTATGCCTGAAATGTTCTGTCTCCTTAACAGCAATAACTACTATTTTGCACAAAGGACCTAGACATACGCTTGTCTGATGTAAATCTGTTCCTTACAAATAGAAAAGCAGACGGCAAATAGGCAACAGGCCACTTCCCCGCACGAGCACTTAGGGAACAGTAGGTGATAACGTGCAAAACCTTGGATGCTACTCTAAAAAAAGGCAACTTTGGTTTATCAGTGACTTTTCATTAAACTTCGCTTTGGTTCACCAGCTCAGGGTTGTGAATATGAACATAATTTCACGGATGCTTAATTCGTATTAATGACTCATCTGTTTAAAGTAACAGAAGTGCAAGCTTGGGTCTCTGAAGTTTTCTCAAGAGTTCCAAGCTCCAGCTTGCCTCATTATGAGTCAAATTTTGAGACTCTACTTCATGTTATGTCCAGCTAAAATCACTTCTTCATTACAGAAAAGTCTTGGGTATCACTCATTCAGGTGCAATTAGCAGCAATTGCTTGTTACAAACGTAATTTTTTTTACTGTTGTCTTTTCTTATGGAAGTTCAGAACATTTCTGGGGGATTTGGACTATACACTGCCAATGGCCTCTCTGTAAAGTCTGCATTAAACATCAGAAATACAAAGGAAGTGAAAACATAAATGGCCCCAGCTTGCCACCTGGAGATTAGAAGAAATTAAGCAATGCTGTACAACTCATAGGAGTTCTAGGCCATTGTTTTCCAAAAATGTCTTTGTGGAGTAAATCATAAGCACCTTATGTTAGATTGCTTTTCAGAAATATGTGACTATCTTAATTGATGACTCATTCATGAGAAGAAGACTGGAAAGGAGCTTACGGAGCCAAAGCTCTATGAAAATACCACATTTGGCAGGCTTGCAGTGCCTTTTCATAAAGTTTAATTTGGATTCTGAAATATTTGTAATGTTAAACTCTGGGTCATTGTCTTTTTGTTTGTTTGTTTTGTTTTTCTTGTTTTTTATTGTTTTCTACCTCATGTTCTTTAAAGACAAAGTTAAAAAAAAAATTATTTTCAGCATTTGCTGTTAAGTCATCAGAGAAGACAAAGAACAAAGAGGAACAAAATTTGCAGGTCCCAGTGTCAATAACAGGGAAAATATTCCTGCTGCCTGGTTTGGTAAGAAGCTTTCCTCTCCCCTCCTGACTCAATTTGCTGGAGCTGGCCAGGGTAGGGCAGGAGAGGTCTATTCCTTGTCCTGCCTGATTTTTAGGTAACTTTTATTTTTTAAAGTGCAAATTGCTTGTAAACTGTTCTGAGCTCCATGGACTTGGTCCTGTCCCTGAGGTCCTGGGGCAGAAGCCGCCGCTGGGCAGGAGGCCGGCGGCGGTCACCCAGAGCTGTGCCCGTGCCTCTGCAGCTCCGTGCCGGCAGCATCAGGGGGCTCTGGCTGGGCTAGCGGGACGTGCAGGATGCAGGCTGGGGTTTTGCCTAGCTTTCCTTTGAGGTTCTGTTTTTCCATAAAGAGACAGCCTACATTAACAAAAAAGGGGGAAAAAATGGCTTATTTCATATGCTGAAGTGAAACATCTCAAACGTGTCTTTCCTTTTCCTTCTTTCTCCCTTTAAGCCCCTCCCAGACAGAATAAAAACTTATCACTTGACACACGCATTCTTGGAAGAAAGTGTTTAAAAATAGGGCTTCTAACATCTTATTTTTAAGTAAATGTAAGCAATTCTAAAAATCCAAATGTCATTCTACAGCACATTTTAGTTTCATTTTTGACATCACCAGTGCACTTTTTTTATCTTCACGTTTTGACTAGCAAGACTGAGAAATAAACCCGCCATAAAAATTCTTCAGTCAGCAAAGTTCATCACTGTAGCAGTGAGCTTGGGACGCTGCCTTCTGCCTACAGCCTCTGAGCGCTCCGTGTGAACGGAATTTACCAGGTAGTGTCCAGCAGAGGTTCCGCAGGGCAGGGGCGGCGGAGGCCGGCAGGGAGGCTCGCCAGGTGGGAGGCTCGCCAGGCGCGGGCAGCCTGGCCCCCATAGCAACTGCAGCCTCTCCATCAGCGGGACCGCGTTCTGCCGGCTTTGGGGATTTTCGGAGCGGCTGCCTGGGGAGGATGTTCCCCAGGACATACTGGTTTTCAAAATCTCGTGGGCTACGAGCCCTCTTGCCAGGGAAGAAAGCCGTCTTCTCTTTAACGCAGTCGGCAAGGGTGAGGACACCCTGCAAATGGCTTGAGTGCTTCTCGTCCAGGAGACGAGCGCGGCACGGGCAGCTTCCTCCCTCCAGCGGAGGAGGACGTGGTTCATGGGGCTCTGCAGAGTGAGGCGGCCAAGGAGGAGCAGAAATTCCCCGCTGGCAGCGAGGCACAGATACCTGTGTTCTCAGAGGCCCTGGACAGAGCCTGTTTTCTTTTTCTTTTGATATGTACACACACTAAAAATTTGTTGAGCAGTGTGGGTCAAACCAAAAGGTTTAGGTTTTTTTTTTTTCTTCCTCCTTAGCATGTGCTATAAAAAGAAGCAGGAAAGAAGGGTGAGACGAGGCAAATTTTGATCAAAGAAAATGTCTATTTAGCTCAAACCAAGATATCTTATTTCCAACCTGGAGGATATAACAAAACAAAGCAGTGGCAATCAGGAGCCAGGCTATGCACAAAATCAGTGAGGAAGAAGCAGATGTTGCAGCCTTTCCCCCAGCTCTCTCCACCCCTACCACAAGACATTGCTGTAGCTGGTGCACAATTACGGTGGCTCTGGGGCTTCTGTCCCTGCTGGGAGGGTCGGGCTCCGCCTCGCTAGGATGGCCGGTGGCCCGGCGGACTCTGCCTGCAGCTCACCCAGCACGAGTTCGGCGAGGGCGCTGTGCGGGGTGCTCGGGAGCTCTCCCTGGCGGCTGCAGCTCTTGCTATTTTAAATTGTGGTTTCATGGTGCCTCAGGCGAATATTGGCTTTTTATTATTATTATTTTTTATTCACCTCGTAGTTTCCCACATGACATGAAAATTTTGTCTCTGTTTTCTTACTAATTCACCCATTTAATCTATTCTAAATCTCTCAGCTGTACCTTTTTTTCCCTCATTTTACGCCAGTGACTCTATCAGCCCTAGGGCCAGCATTTCTATTCGCGCGGTGCTTAGACCTCCAGGTGTCGGCGCCAGGAGCACTGGGAGATGTGCTGTGGCTGTTGGCAGGTGCCGGGTCCCCTTCGGAGCACTGGGGATGCTGCCAGCCTGCCCTGAGCAGCGCTGTGTGCGCAGGCTCTGCCGCACCGCGTTCCCAGGGAAGTCCTCTCGTCACCAACAGGCACCTCTTGGTCTTCTTGTTGCAAAAGGACACCTGTAAGCATGAGGATGGTGGCGGTGCGGCTGTATGTGGCTTTTGGTGCTCTCTAGGTAGTGTGCTGGTGTGGCTCGCTGCACCTCAGAGGCTTCCTCCTGCTCCTCTGGGCTTCTTCAAGCTTTTGTTGTTGCTGCTTTTTACCCCACATCTCTCGACCATTAGCTATCCCGCGGTACGTGTGTAGTCAAGGCCCTTTGTTAGAATAAATATTTGAAGCTCTCAGTGATAAACAGCTGCCCAACTGTAGCTGATGATCTTTAATATTTGAATCGTTTGAACATGTTTCTGGCTGCAGGGAGACATGAGAACTGTTCAGTCATCTTTTCTGCACCTCTTGGCTGCGGCCGTGGTGCCTGGTACCCCAAAATCCCAACGGTCAGAAGCTTTGTAACCCACAGGGCTGTACTGAATCCATCTGGATTTGCAGGCTGTGGTTGTGATACAGTTGTATTAGCAGTGCAAAAAAAATATATATATATGCAAAGCCAAAATGTTTGCCAATTGTCACAGGCTGAACTCTCATGCACTGCTTGGTTAGCTGCTTCTGGAAGTAAACTTTCAGCTTTCATTCTCCGTAGAAATGGGCTAATTATCCATTGGAACAATTACACTTACCCATAGTTTTGCACTCCAAGGGCCAGCTTCTCAGGAAGGGACAGTGACAAGGCTGGGGCTGCTGCCACACCTGACCCCGCAGCTGCTCTGCGGTCTCCCTGTGCTGAGCATCCTCTGCGAAAGCTGGCAGTGGCTCACAGCCTGCCAGACACCAAACCCCTGCTTTCTCTCTTTGGGAAATTATTAACAAACTGACTTTATGGTGGCATTGAAAAAAAACTTCCATATCTTTGTTTTAAAATGAGGTAGTAAAAAAAAATTGGGAAAATAACTGTGGGGAAGAAAAAAACAAAAGTGATTTAGTTCTCGGTTATCTGGTCTAACAGGGAAGTGGGACATCTCGGATGAGGAGAGTAACCTCCTAGGATTGATACAGTGGCACTGGGAGCATCCCAGGTCTTGCAAGGAGCCGCCGTGGGTTGGTGCAGCTCAGGGGAGCCCTGTGCACCCCGTGCAGGGGGAGCAGAACAGAAGCGAGGTGGCTGGCTGTAGGGTTTGTGTCCCAGGCCTGATGTATGGCCGGCGCGGGAGCTGTACATGTTCAGCGCTTCTGGAGGCAGCTCATCGTACCTGAACACGGTGTGTCGCCCGGCGCTGCCTAATGACGAGCCAGGCTGCTTGTGCTAGAAGAGGAGATCGGGTCTTACATTGGTACAGGCGTGGGATTTTAGCATTTTGATTAGCTTTTCTGCTCCCGAGCTGCGGGAGCTGACGTTTTCTGAAGCGACAGCCGCAGGTTGCGCCCTGTACCTGCAGAGCCGTGCGCCCTGTGCCCGCAGCACGCCCGAGGTGCTGGCTCCTTCACGTCGCCTCAGTTTACCAGGGTGACGTCGGTCTGCGCAACCCGCCCCAGTGCCTGAAGCCCCGCACAGCCATCTATGTGCTGTTTCTCCGCTGTCTTGGCAGGGCAGGCAGGCAGGTGCTGGGGCCGGCCCGTGGGCAGAGGCAGGTGTCGGGGCGGGGGGCTCTGCCCCCGCGCACCCCCGGCCGTGCTGCGTGCCAGGGCTGGAGCCGTGCCCTGCGTGGGCAGAGGGACGGGCAGGAGGGGAGCCGGCTGCCTCACGGATGCTCGCGACTCTAAGGACGTTTGACGAGGAGCAGCAGAGCTCCTGGGCTAATAATAAGATGCTGCCTCTCCTCTTGAATATGCTGTAGACAGAGGTTGAGAATTTTTTCTCTCTCACTCAACCTGATTCCCATGCAGGCTTGCATTTGATTTTCCCCAAAGAAATGGTTTCCCGTTGTCATAACATAGCCAGATGGGGAGGCTTCAGAGAAAATATCTCAGGAGAGACTGGCAGAGAAGTGGATCCAGGAAGCAGATCCTCCCTGTAATATTGGCACGGTTTGGTAAGTTCCATCTGAAAAATAAAAAGCTGCTCCCTCTGCTGAGTCACAGCCCCTCGGAGCCGGAGGGGACGAGCCGGGAGGCGCCGCACCGCGGCAGGGAGAGCGCAGGTGAGGAAGGGCTGCTCGGAATCCCTCCCGAGCACATTTCTTGTCTGAAATCATTTTTAAAATCTCGTTAAAGTAGCTTGCAGGTGTAATTCAGTCTGCAGAAGCGTACGCCTACGTTCGTGTCTTGCAGGGCTTGAGGTTGCATGGCTCTTCCAAGGCAAATGCGGGGCAAGCCCTGGGGGCAGCCGGGAGCAGGGAGCAGCCCCCAGGCCCCCGCTCGTGTCGCATCCCTGCCCTGCAGGGACGCGGCCGTGAGCGCCGGGCAGGGCGAGGGGCGGCGGGCCCCTCTGGGTGGGACGGGAAGGGCTGTTTCCCTCTGGCAGACCTAGCGACCAGACTGAAGGACGAGGCGGTGGAGTCGGGCACACTGCTTCCTCTGCTGCTTAAATATCCCTTGCAGGAAGCAGCTACTGATTGCCAGCTTCAGAGGCCCCTCTTAACGTCCCAGGTCCTTGCTGCTTTCCTCCATCTATAAATGTCTCTGTAGCTGCAGCCTCGTACTTTTCCAGTCTTTTGCACTTGTTTATTTGCTGGAGTGGCAACAGCTTTATTTACACTTGCTTTTATATTGCGTTTCAGTGGTTTGGATGCACAGTCAAAGGCTGTTTGCTTTCTGAAGCTTTTCCGTCTTCTTAAGGCTACAGAACTGGGAGTGAAATCCAGAGGATAAGTGGGTACGGGAAGGAGGGCGTTAGCTTTTTTAGAAAGCTAGCCAGGTTTCCTTACAACAGAGAAGCTGCAGGTGATACCTACACATGGGAGCATTCACTGATCACCATTAAAATGTAGCATTTGACTTTTGAAAATACCCTGTTTTTGTTGAACTTCTGCTAAGATATAAACTATTTAGATAGAAAAATAACCTCTTGCTATAATTTCATATATATGCATGGAAATTTAATTGGCAGTCACTTGTAAATTGCAGACTTGTATTTTACAAACAAAAACATTTCAAAAGCAAATATTAAACTTAAGATGCCATGAATAAACATGTGTTTTGCATGTACTTCTTTATAGGTTTTTAAAAAGTAAACAAAAAGCTCAGCAATATAATTAGGGGCTGTGATTTTGATGCCGCACTGATCAGCGCAGCTCCAGCTCCGCAGAGGCGCTCCCCGCCCGTCCCCCGTTTACCCTTCCCCTCACCCCAGAGCCCTCGGGCTCCTCCTCCCCTTCCCCTCGCCCAGGCGGGTCTGGCCCCCACGTCCCCTCCCGTCTGCTCCCCGTCCCACCAGGACGACTGTCCCGCCGGCTTTTACGCGAAGCAACAGGAAAGAAGAAGCTATGCGATTTCAATATAGAAATGAAAAAAGTAAACCAGAAGGGTGAGGCAAATAATCTCATTAAATCAAAGGACCCAGAAACTCTGTTGTCTCAGCCCTAGTGCCTGGCCTTGCCCCGCCTGATGCATTTTGCACAAGGCAGGCCCGAGTCTGAGCTAGGAGCACTTCGCTGTGTGGGGCTGGAGACCAGCAAGTCACTTTGTACTGGGAACCATAAACGTTTCTGCAAGTTCACTTCCTAGCCTTTTGGTTTTGCTTTTGTTCTTTAAACAGCTGATCAGTTTTAGCTATTTTTTCTCCAAAAGCAAAGGAAAAATGGTGTGTGGAGGCTGAATGATGTCCAAGTGGTTGAGGCTTTCCGAGACTGGAGCAACCGAGAATGGCGGCTTGGGAAGGGAGCGTGAACCTCACGGCAGGCAGGTCCCCAGGGCCTGCCACCACCTCTTGTTGTGCTTCAACGCGGCAGGCCCTCGTGTGTTCCCTCCTTCCAGTTCTGGGAGGTTATTACGCTCTTAATATGCTGCTTATTTTATTATGCACGCTGACGGTGATGGCCATCAAAGAGAAGGGGGGTAGTCACTGACTCCAGTAGGAAGAGGATCAGACTTTTAGTTATAATGCAGAAGCAAACAGTTGTGGAGGAAAACAAAATGGTCGTGGACTTAGTGCGCATGTTCCTCATGGTCATCCAAGTATTTTAATGCTTTCCTAACTCCAGTCTGATTCAGGGCAGCATGGAGGTAAACTTCCGAGCCTGGTTCTGTGCCACAGTCCTCCTTCCTGTCAAAGCAAAAGGGGCTTCCAGCAGAGGTAAACCACGTTCATGTCCACGTTCCGCCTCAGTCACGGGAGCTTCGTGGCCCCAAACTGAAGCCTGCAGCCAGCCTGACCAGCTGGGTCCAACACTTCAGGTTTTAGTGCAAGCACTCTTAAATGCTGTGCTGAGTGTCAACAGTTGTTTGAACCTGACTGTGGGCTCTGAGCTGATGCCGGTGCTTGTTAATGGCCAGAAAAGCTGCCCATCCTCCCTGACTGCGTTGCTGTGACATGAGGAAGATGTAATGTGGTGCTTTTCCTGTTGGGCAATTTAATTGAATGCAAGTTTAAAAACAAACGTAGAGACATGTTAGCTCTGTAATGCTCATTTGATGCGAGCTGGGATTTAGGTGAGGCATTACGAGAAATGAGGACCATCTCTGCCCTCCTCATTGTGCTGTGGTTAGGCTGTGAGGCTCGACAGCCCTATTTATAGACTAACAGAGCTGGATATTGCCCTGCACGGGGTCTGCAGGCCGGGAGCGAGCTTGGGTCAGAGGGACTGGGTCAGCCCTTCCTGCTCCCCCGAGCTGCGCGGCGCGCGGTCAGTGCTCTGAGAGGGGCTGGGAAAAGCAGGATTAAGAGTCAAATGATAATCCTGGTTGAAGCAAGTGAGGATGCAGGTGAGCACCACGCTGAGCTTTGGGTTCCAGTTATTTTCTGGAGAACTCTGGGTAATGTAGGGAGAATGTTTTAAAGAAGTGAAACTGTGCAAGTTGTAAGCCCAGAGCTGTGTACTAGTGGTATCTCACTATCAGCAATGAAGCTGGACCTTGCAAATTACATATGCCTGAAAAAGAAGTGAAACTGCAGTGATTGGTACGATGAGCCTCTTAAAAACAACAGCAAAAGAAAACAAAAACAAAGCACAACAACAAACACTGCACTACAAAGGCTGTATCATTTTGATGGTTTTTCTTTTGTTCCTTTTAGTATCCATTCGTAGAGCACATAAAGGCTGAAACAGAGAGGGGGAGCCGGGACCTCAGTGCTGTGCCCTTTAGGGCTGGTGTGGGTCCTATATCTGCAAACTGAAATAGTTGTTGTCTCTTCCATATTCTGCTTTACCGTTTCCAGCAGGTCTCCTTGGAGGGTTTGTACTGCAGGATGTTTTCTTATCGGCGTAGCAGAGACTCTGCTGCCAACCACACGCTAGCCCAGGGAATGCTGAAGTTCTTCATTTGTAAAAGATTTATGCAATGTATATTCAAAGCAAGGGTTTCAGAACAACTATTTAATTTTTTTTTTCTCTTGACAATACTTGGGAGGCATTTGTAGCAAAACCTGTTGCTCGGATGCTTTCATCACTTGAACTACACCCATGGAGGCTACATGGAATTGTCGTGCCGTTTATAAATGCTATAACAGGTCGTGCTGGAGCTGGGTGCTGCCAGCTCTGCTGCCGTCACCCTGCAGCTTGTGACTCATGCAGGGTAAGGTGAGGGTCTCCGATCAGAGCAGCAGCGTTTGTATCTCGTGTTGAATTTGGCTTGTGGTGGTTTGACGACAGGAGCAGCAGAACGATGGAGGACTGCTGCCAGTGTCTGCAGCGCACTGTACGAAAGGGAAGATTCATCTTTCCTCTGTGAAAATTGTGTAACTGTCTCCTGCCAATGCCCCTTAATGATGGGTGGCTTCTTGTTCTCGCGTTGTTGTGGAAAAAGTAAATGAAACATCCTTTTCACCTTCATAATATCAATCATTTGTAACTACCTGTTTAAAGTCTCTTGAGAAAATCACGGATGTTGATTCTTTTATTACCTGGCTGTACCTTTTATGTTTCTTTTAGATGAATATTAGTGTAATAATGAGTACCTACCACTGATCTTTCTGCAGCATTATAATGCTTTTCATCTTGTTTCCTGCCTCCTGCTATTAAAATCTAATATCTTATTTACCTAGCTGCATACTCAACAGATGTCCTCAATGAGGACTTGATCTTTCATTCTAAACCTCTGTCTGCAGGATATGTCAAATCGTATTTTTAAATATAGATTATCTTATACTTTCCCATATTGAATTTCATGTTGCTTAGTTACTTAATTTTCTAGTCTGTGCTTATTGTTTTTTTTTCCTTTTTTTGCTTTATATTCCTCTCTCATCTTGATTGACCTAAATAATCCTCAGTTATCAGCAGATTTTGGTACCCCACCCTTTACTCTTTTTACAGGTTGCCAGCAGAATACCAAACACTGCCATCCCTAGCTCTGGTCCTTGGAGCCCTCAGCTGGGAATCTCTCCATCTCAGTAGTTGTTCCTCCTTTGTTTCTATCCCCCACCACGCTTAGAGTTTCTTACACATCATCTTAGTAAATCTTCTTAAGCAGTTAATTGCATAAGCATCCAACCCTTAAGTATACATTGTGAAGCTGAGACTCAGATTTACATTCTCACATCCTTTACACGTTTACATGCAAGGATTCATTGAGGTCATGTCTGCTGGCCCAAATTCAGCTCTGATCTCAGCCTGTGAAACCCTTCTGCCTGCTGAGGAGCAGCTATCTGCAGGTAGTCACAGGAGCATCAACCTGTCTGCCTGGCTGTCGACTTCTCTGGAGCTTATGGGTTCAATGATGTGTATTTGCACAGTTCTTACCTGTTTTCTGTCAAGACTTTACCAAGCTCAGACTGTGGTTGAACGGAGCAGCCACAGCTGTTGCTGTACGTTATGTTGCACAGGCGCTCGGGAGAGGCATAGATCCATCCTCCTCTGCCCTGGAGACCCTGCCTGGCTGCGATGGCAGCAGTGGGCAGGGGCACAGCCTCCAGCAGTTTCTTGTACCCTCAGGCAGAGTCCGGAGCCTCCGCTCCCAGCACAGGCTGCTCCCTGCTGTGAAGAGCAAGGATCAGCTGGAAAGTCAGAAGCCAGATGGACACATGCTCTTAGCTAAAGATTGGTGCAGTGCAAGCCGTGTGAGAAGCGACTTTCCCTAAAGGAGTAAGTGCAGACGGCTATAAGACTGGAAAATCCCGGGCTTAAATCCTAGATTACCCAGATGCAACACTAAACAAATAGCTAGAAGGAGCTCTTCTGTAGCTGTGCCCTGCCTGTAAATGGAGATGTTTGTGAGCGTTTCCCCAGTTCCTTTATACAGCATTTTTCACAATGAAAAGCAAGGCTAGCACTTTTTCCAGTCTGAACAAGTCTTTGGGAGGGAAACATCTGCATGTGAGTTCTCCCAAGCTAAGACATCAGCAGACATTGCTGCCAGAAGATGCCACTCAGGAAAGAGTGACTTAGTTCCTGGTGTTTTAAAGGCCAAAAGGGCTAGCGTGGTATTGCAGAAGATTTCCTCTTTAGTGTGGTTTTTTTTTTCACACTTGGTATTATGCAGGCTAATAAAGGCTAAAGAATTTCTGCTGGACAGGCTCTCCGGATCTCTGCTCCAAGCAGGAGGGCAAGCCGAGACTTTGCGTGTCTGCTCGACACAGTTGGGTAAAGAGATGTGGTAAATGACCTCAGGCAGTGAAAAGGGGGAATCAGTGGCAGCCTTTAAACAAGGATGATTCATATTCCTATAACTTCTGGTACCCATATCTTCCTTGAGTAGCATTTAACACAACTCAACTATTTCAAGGCAATCTGTAACCCATAGTTAAACATCTAAGGATTAGCAGCTGTTGGAAGGAAAAATGCATGTTATAGAGGCTTACATGTTCTTGCAAGAAATTAAAAGCAAGCATGGGAAACTAAGGTGTCAGCGAGAGACATGATGGAGGTGTGCTTCTGACGGGGGTTACCGGTGTTGTTATTACTGTCTCTGGGAGTGTGCTGGATAGGAGACCCCACACAATGACGCTGGGCAATAGGTGCCTCAGCGGCCGCTGGGCTGCAGTCTGTCACCTCTCAAGGCCTGTCCTCTGGAGAGCCAGGAGACTTCAGAAACTGGAAACATCACTTTTCCTTTTGGTACCGTTTTATGTCTATTTTCATTCATTTGGAAACAATGCAAATCTGGAATTTCAACTGGACAGTTCCCGTGCTTGAGCAGCATTCAGAGTTCAAGCACTGATGCCAAATTAACAACATAGATCCAAAACTACAAAGGGTGTCTGGGACCAGATTCCACTTGTGGATAGACTATAAGGTTTTGGATTGTTAATGTTTTATTTTGAAGCCATTTTGGGCTTAGCTGAGAGATGAAGTCTTTCTCATCATTTGTCATGTCATCAGATACTTTAAGCTGTCATGCTTTCACTACTGGTTTCTAAATGCAAATACTGAGAACCTGTGGCAGAACAGACACTTTTGTCTGAAGGGATCTAGATAAAACTGGTGCTTTTCATTGAAATAACCTGATTAAGGGGTGGCATATTTCACTCTGCATTTTAGGATGCTAGGATTTAGCTGTACAGGAACAACAAACGTTCCTGTTGTACTCCATTAATTACATTGGTATCCTATGCTGATGTGTTCTTATTGACATCAACACATCTTGAGTTATATGGACACTTTTTTCTAGTTTGGTTTATAAAACTAGCAATCATTATTTATATGTGCTTTCCATGTGACTAAACATAAAACACTGCATATAAAAAGGTGTGCTCTATGTGAAGTAGTCTAAACAAGGAGACATGACAGAAACAGAGTAAAACCTTCTTTTCTTTTTTTTTTCCCAAATAATGAAACAAAACCCTGTGCTATGTGCTTGCATGTTTTGGAAAATGTGCGTAAGTTGTTCTGCATTTGCAAGCAGACTCAGACATTTTCATTGCACCCGGCTTGGGCGGCGCCCATGGGGCCAGATCCAGGCGGCGCTGGCAGCCGGCTGCTGCGTGGCTGCAGCACCGCAGCAGCAGGAACGCGGTCAGGTCTGCTGGCCTCTGCTGAAAACAGTGCCGAGCCGTGTCCTGCCAGGGTTGTCCCGAGGTGGGACCTGATGACCACAACCGGAGACGTGTAGAGGGAGCATACACAGCATGCTCACTCACGTGAACCGCAGCAAGCAAATTTTAGTGAACCAGAAGCAGCTGCTAAGGTGCTCTTTTCCTTTCTTTTATTTTTTTTTAATGGAGCATTAAGAGATTTTTCCATATTCTTATATATCCTGAGATTGTCACAGTTTTGTCCCTTAACAGAACCAGCAAGCTGAGCTGAACCTCGGCACTGTGGCTGACAGCCAATGCTAGTGCCAGTGTGCTACCCAGGACTTCTTTGCCCTTTGTAATCTCAGAGCTGGTGAGGAGCACAGATCAGACCTTTCAGAGTCGATGTTCAATTTTAGTCAGTCGCATACAACTCTTGTACGGCAGCAGATATGCAGTTGCTGTCAATTTTATTTTTTGCCTTTGTGTATTGGTCCCTGGATGTCTTTTGAAGGCGGGTAGAAGCCACGTGAGTCACCTGTGCTATTAGAGATTTAATCCTCTACATAGATTTGTCATTCTTGGTCCTGGTAACAGGAGGCTGTATAACATGGTATGATTTCTGTTTGCTTCCTCATTGCATACACACACACACACAATCATTTTTACATTTGTTGCTGATTACATTTAGTGTAGCATTAGAAGGATCAATGTATGTTATCCTTGTCAATAACTCTGAAATTGTGTCTTCAGTATGATAGCGTACCTGAACTGAATGTGATTTTCTGTGAAAGTCAGCCTGTCTTCTGGTTGTTAGTCTTGGTTAAAGAAAAAATACAAGGTTATAGAGCTCCTGTGCTGAAAATGAGGTTTCCCTAAAGGACTGGATCCTTGACTTCATTTTAGATGGATCTGGTTCTGCGATGCTGAAAGGAAGTCTTAAGCCCACTTACTGATCTGTTCCATGAAACTGCAGAGAAATGGATATCTGCATGCCAAGCAAATTGTCTAGAAAGATTGATGCAGCATCTCAAATCAAATCAGCTTTAAAAAAAAATCAGATTATAGCTTAAAAATTCTTAGCCATGTACATCTGGTTAATGCATAGCCACCTACTAACAGAAATCACCTTGACAAGGTCAGCAGCAGCGAAAAAGCACTGCATCTGCATATCCTCAGCATGACAGTACTTCCAGCGAAGTGCCTCAGACCCAAGCAGGCTTTGCTTCACAACACACCGGGCAGGTCATGCTCTTCAGTGCGGTCCTTCCTATGTGCTCGAGCATTTTTCCTCCTAGTCGTTGCTTTGCTTTTCTGTTCAGAAACATGAGCTCTGTTACTGCAAGGTTCATTAGTCTTTCTGTTTCGTTATCTGGAAGGCATTTTGCCTTAGGATTTTATTCAACCATCTTCCAAGGCCTGAACAGATCCAGGGTTTTTTTTTGTCTTATTTTGTTGTTGTTGCTTATTTAAAATGTTATTAATTTTTAAATTTAATTCAAAAGATAAAAATCTTTTCCTTATAGTTGGAAATATGTATTTAGCTGGATAAAATAGGAGTATTTCTCCCTTTCCATGTAAATACTGAGTACTTCAGCACTTAGCATGGAATACAGCATGTGCTGGTTCTTGCTTTAGTTGGCTTTGTAACACACGTGTCAATGGGGTTCTTTTCTACTGACCTGAGTGCCTGGGATCTGGCTGTGATTTACAGGAGCATGTCTGAGTTCTGCTCCCCAAGCTGACAGTTTATTTGCCAAAAAGTGGTTGGTCAAAATGAGCCCTCGATGTACCAGAAGCAAATAATAATAATTTAAAAAAAAAAAAAAAAGTGCTTTTCTTTAAAGCACTCAGCTAGCTCTGCTGTCCTCGTTCTCTCACTAGTTCCCAGCTGTGGCCCCGTTTCAGCCGCCCTTCCCCGGGCAGCGGCCAGGGCACGGCTGGAGATGCCATGCCTCTGCTCTAGAAACAGGAAGAGGTTCTCAGGAAACGCGCGGCGACCTCCAGAGAGCTGGCTCTGCTGAATCATCGTATTCCTGGCTCTGAGGACAAACAACAGCTCCACGTCAAACGCCTCGCTCCCTCGTCTGCCCCCGGCATCCATCTCCCGCTGGCGGCACGCCGGGCTTGGCCGTTTCGGGAGGGGGGCTTTGCTTTCTAAACTGATGCTCTCAAGAAGTGCCTTTCAGGCACTCGTATTTGACTTCCTAGTATCTTAATGACCAGATCATTTTAGTGAATGGCAGGTTTCCTACTGACTTGAGTGGATCTTGGCTCAAGTGCCTAATTCACAACCCAGTGAAATAAATGGAAAGAGCCTGACTTCAATGGGCTGCGAGCGTGGCCACGAGGGGTTACAGCTGTTCCCTACTGCATCGCTTTTCTTTAACATCTTCATCTCTTGCATAAGCGCATTCTTTCTAAATACGTAGTGGAGCTGTTCTGTGAAGTTGTCTAACAATATTTTTTTCCTTTTTTTTTTTTTTTAAATCCTTTTCTGCCTGCTAAACATTTATATATGTTACTAACAGGTATTCTATGCTATTAAAATGTGCAACATCAAGGAGCTGTGTATTTTGACTGTTTGTTTCTTCACAGCGTTTATTAGCTGTGAGAACACATTGGTCACTTGCTGATTATTAGGTGAATCGTGAAATGTGTGAAAGTTTATGAATTAACTAGTTATGCAGCTGTTCATTTCATACAGTGATCTACTGTCCCCAGGGATACTAGTGGTAAATTCAGTAGCTATTCTCATGTTTAAAAAAATAAATAAATAAAGATTTCTGTTATTCACTTAGATCTGTCCCCACCTATTTTATATTACAGCACTTCTTAATTACTGTTCATTTTGGTTCATGTGTGAGATCTTCAGTGAAATTCAGGAAGCCATGAAAAGCAGTTTACATTGTATATTACCCAGTTGAAGCTTTTCAGGTTTCTATTACAAGTTTGTTGCATCTTATACAAATGAAATATACAGAATTGAGACCTTAGCAGGATATTACATTTCCAGCAGTTTCAGAGCTCATTTTGTAGCAAAGTGCAGTAAGCTAAATACTGCAATTCTGATCTCCTCAGCATGATTTACAAACAAGTAAAAGTTTGGTTTGTTTCTTTTTCTTACTGTGTCCATTAGTAAATTTTAATAGAGAATTTGCAGAGATCATGCTGGTGACACACAGAGGTACTGCGGGGGGGAGCGTTAGGTGGTCACTGAACTACTGCTGGGATAGACAGGAGGTATTTCAAGCTGTCATCAAATGTCCTCCTGACTTCTGGTGTGACACCTGAAGGACACCGTAGGCTGCCCTATACCTAAGACTATTTCAGTGGGTCTCGAGCTGTTCATATGGCTTTACATGCAGTAAATGTGCCAGCTCTAGCTTCCACAGAGCAGTGGGAAGCAGGGGTTCTACAGGAAAATAGTGGTGATGTGCTGTCGCTGGCGTCCGTGCTACTCAGGCTTAGAACTGCTATTCTGAATGTGCAAACCCTGGCTTTTAAACTAAAACTGATAGTATTAACACCCTTGTTTTGTCTCTTGTATCTGTGTATAACTTAGACTTCTTTTGTGTGCCTCTCTCTTTCCGTTGAGAAGACGCAGTCTTACACTGCTGTCTTGTCTCCCAATGTGTATTAAGAGACTGTACAAACACGTGGAGGAAAACCAATAATTAAAATGCACTGCTCTCACTGAACCTTGCAGAGCTCCGATATATTGAACTGCCAGCTTTATTCAGGAAGGAATGCAAGACTGAGTTAATAACCCCAGAGCACATAAATAAAAACTGGTTCTGGAAATGACTCCCTTCCACATGCTAATATGTTACAGTGAGATAGAAATCTGTGTACCTAAAATAATTCCGGCTAACTGGGTAACAAAATATGTAAATGACTCTGTTATGTTCATTATAATTTTGCCACTCCCATTCCAGCTCTCATATTGAATATTTGTTCAGCACTGCCCACTTCAAAAATTAACAAGTCCCACTGTGTGATACTGACCGCTAAATCTTAAGTCATGGTAATGTGATGTTCGAATAGCAGCTCTGTTCTGAACTCACTTGTCATCTCTAAATTGGATGTCGCTCTCAGTTTCACCTTCTCTAACAATGCTCTTGCCAGAAGGCTGTGCAGTGCAAAGAGCAGCATGTCGTCTCTGCAGTTACTTTAATACAGGTCTTCCTTTTACCAGAATTTACCAAAAGCTCTCTTGGTCTTTCCCAGGGACCATCTTCCCATCTGAGACCATGCCAGCAGGCTCATACTTGATTGCATGAAATTTTGGACCTCCAGCCCTCACCAGGACTGCCTGCATCAAGCAGATGTTTGTGGGAGAGGAAGGGCGTTAATCCCCAGTGCCGTCGTCTTCGGTGGGTACTCCGGCCTGTCCCCGCTAAAGCCTCGTCAGAATAAGTCTCCAGCAAGTCAGTTGGTTTGATCATATTTTTGCTTTCTCTCTTAATCAGCTTATGGGCCAAGGGACTTGCTCACTCTTAAATGGGCAGAGGGGGGCTGAAAACAGGCAGGGGAATCTTGGCAACTGTCAAGACAACATAATTTAAACTAATGAGAAAACAGGTTTGAAATAATCTGATCCTCAGAGATAAAGCTTTTTGGGGGTGAATGAGCAGCCTTTCATTAGAGCCAGATGGGCATCTAACAACTTGCAATTGATTTTCATTCGGAAGATTTATCAGTTTTCCATTCAAATTCTTGTTTGTTGCTGTTAAATGTAAATCTTTGTATTAGTGTAGAAGTGGGCATGCATCTAGTTATAAATGAAACAAAATGTGCAAAATAAAAATACATTTTTTTCACTTGGAAAACCATGGTCAGGCTAAAGAAAGGTTCTGCCTCCCATCAGTGTCCTTCCATGCTGTCCAGTTCCTTGATGCTGAGTTTGCTGAGGATGAATCATTCTGGAAATTAGTCTTATTTATGAAATCTAAAATGCAATGTTTTTTGTTTCCAGAGTGGAGTCTGTTATTTACAAACTCATTTATAAATTGAATAAATCCAAGAACTGAAATTCTTTTATAGCAATGTTGCAATTAAATACTGCCTTTTGCTCTCTCAAATCCAGCTGTGTTGTGTGTTCATGCAGAAGAGGGTTGGAGTGGTAGCATTAAATAGTTATTTAGGGATGTTAATAACATGCCTAAAATGCTTCCATAAAGCGCTTTTGGATCATACGATGCCATCTGTGTTACAGTTGATTGTAGTTAATTATACAGGGATGAATTCCTTGGGAAAATGGATGGCATTGCTCATACATTTTGTTTGTGATCAAGATAGTGGAATGACACAACATTAAGCTGACAGAATTAAGTCTGAAATGCATTCCTCACTAATAATCCTAGACAAATCAGTGAAATTATTCTGAGTCGCTCCAATTTAACTGAGAATTTGGATAGGTGTACTCTTTTAATATTATTATAATAACTCCAGTGTGTTTTTGTACCTAAAATATTGCAGAATATCCGAGGAAAAAAAGAAAAATTATCTTCCTACATAATAACTGTTGTTTCTAATTTATATAATTTCTTCACTTTCAGCAATTTAGCCATATGAGAGGTAAAAGTAGAAAAAGGTGGCCTGCTTAGGTAATGTTAAGCTCGTGGTGTTAAAATATCAGGTTCTACACGTTGGGATTTGGTAGCAATTATGTCTTCCAATACTTAAATTCTATTAATCTCTTCTGTATTTACTATAAACTGTTTATTAACTATGTAGGCCATTCACAGATTTGACTAGCTATGCTTTGCATTTAAAAAAAAAATCTGTAAAATTTATGGTGAAAAATCAGTGGATGTTATTTATATACGTATGCGTGTGATGCAGACAGCTAACTAACTATACACACACGGTAAGTCTGACAGACAAATCTATGTAAACTACGTACGTATAGCTTACAGGGCTTGGGATTTTGCTTTGGATTTTGCAGTCTTGGTCCACCCATCAGTGAGTTAAAGCTAACGATGGTTGAGGGATTAATCTTTGGGGAAAAATTCGGGTCAGTCAGGATTTGACATGTGTCTGTTAAAGCTGTTGTTTGAATTGATCTAATCCTAAGCAAAACTTTGGCTAGACTTCCATCTGCTGTTTCTCGTCACTGTACAGTGGTGTGTGTGGGGTTCTTTGTTTGTTTGTTTGTTTGTTTTTGTTTTTGTTTTAACCAGATACTATTTCATCAAAGATAAGTTGTAGAACTTATTTCACACTGGGAAACATTGTTTGTTAGGTCTGAGTGTCACATCAAAACCTACTCCCTTCCTCCTTCTTGGTCCCTCCCTTCCCAAGTGTGCTGAACCTGGGGCGACCTTGCCCTCCCTGCAGCAAGATGTCGTTCTCTGCCGGGGACACCGATAGCGTCAGCCCGGGCTGGGAGGACAGGCAACCACCCCAGGACCTAATGTCAGGACCTAACTCCACAAACATGTGGAGTTTGGTTCCATCCTAGATATCGCTGCTGGGGTTTGTCCATGCGGGGGCTGGTGAGGCTTGAGCCCTTTTCTGCTTTATGGCAGAGTTCGCGTCCTGAAGGTTATCTTGCAACTGTAGTCACGGCAGCTTCATCATGTCAAAGTGCACTAACCACATTTGTATTGTTTTTGCAATTTAGTTGAAAATTTTGTTTTTAATTTTAACTGTTCTTAACTAATTTAAACTAGTTTTTAATTGTGAGAGAGTCACACAGTAAACTATTCTCTCTGGGGCATAAATCTACAAAACCAGCATGTGACATGATTACATTAGCAGAGCGCTTTGGCCCAGCATGAAACACCCTTCCAAAGGAAGGCCAATTTTCTTGCATTCAGATTTATAAATTGTTGAAATCCTAAATGAAAAATTGAGATTACTCAAGAAAAGCTTCCACATATGGGGAAGTGGGAACTCAGCCACAGACAATATTTCATTTTCTTTCTATTACAAAATTTTGAGGTGTGCCAGGGACTGAAAAAGGATTGTATAAAGTCTGTAGTTATAATAGTTTTTCAAAAACAGGAAAAGAACAGCGGTTTTCACAAGCTCATATCATACATTTGAAATTTTCAATATTTGTAAGAATAGTGTTTTGCTTAAGCTGTTTTGCTTAAAATATTGGTACTCTGGGTAGCAATCTATTCATTTATTTTAAACTGCAGTGAAACGCTGATTTCAGAAACTGTTATCTAGAAAACATATTTTCCAATTAACCTTGATGTCTGAATTGGTAGTCAGGAGACAAAAAGAATGATGAGCCCTGCTAAAGACAGCTTATGATGCATTATTAATGCTGTTTTCAATATCAAACATACCAGGAATCATATCCATAATGTATTCTGCCGGTATCAAAAATATGAAGACCTAACTATTAAAATGTCTTACAGATTCCCCTCTACAGAACTCGTTGCAAAAAAAAAAAAAAAAATTTACAATGGCAACATACCTCTTTTGTTGGGAATCTTTTTTCTGCCCATTACTGCCCAGGACTATGAAGACAGCTGCGCTGTTTTCTCAGGTTTGCTTTTTGGGCTCACCACACATTAGCTAGCTGTCAGAGCAGAGTAACTGAGCAAGCCAGGAATGGCTGTTCTGCTTTCCCTCTCCAGCAAGACAACCTCTCCCTTTGCTGAGTTCTGTGTAAGTACAATGATGTTGGCTTGGAAATATTTTTACGGATTTTTTTTCTCCCAGCATTTGGGAGAAATATTCTTCTAAGACTGGCATTTGTCCACCAGTCCCCAGATGGCTTATGTGTGCACAGGCATGCACCAACAGACACCGCTGTCTCAGTGTTACAGGACCATGACTTTTTTTGAAATACAACTAACTGCTTTCATACTTTACAACAATGATGCTTGTTCCATTGCAGACACAGAAACTCATGGTTGTCACTAGAAAGCTGCCTTACTCTGTCCAGTCTGATTTCCCACTATTATCCCTCGGAAAAACAATCCAGCATACACCAAAAGGACAGTGATCATAAACTGTGTAAATCCCTTTCTGATCTGTAGGACAGCGAATACTGGAGGAATCCTCTGTGTGTATCACCAGTTCTTGAAAATAAGACCACTGTTTTGGGGTTTTCCCCTTTGATCCATTTTACCACATACATCGACCTGGCTCTCTGAGAAGTTTTGGTCAGGAGCCCTGAACCGAACTAATTCTGCAGTCATTTCCTCCTGTGATCTGCTGCAGTCCAGGTCTGCTGACCTGCATTCAGAGGTGCTTCTCCAGAGCGGGAGAACAGAGCTGTGATTCATTTTTTCTCCTTGGTTTGTGCCCATCCTTGGCAGCATTTTTATCCTGTGTAATGCCCCAGTTAGGAGAAGACGTGCCACCCAAGGACCAGGAGGCTGCAGCTCTCTGGGTCGTGCAGGGATGCTGGGGCAGACGGGTCCTGCTGCCTCCTGCGCCAGCGGGCTGTGTTGCCTTCTTATCCCAAATCAGAACCTAGTGCCACCTGGTGAGAGCTGGACAGGGCAGAAAACAGAAGGCAAACTGCTCTATGGAGAGGGCTGAAACCTCCTGAGGAAACACAGAGCAGTGGAGGACAATGTCTTCTGAAATGGTCTGCTCCCGGGGAGTAAATTACAGGCTGTGTGGCAGACCGCAAGTGAGTACGTGTCTGATGCCTGCATGTCTTGTTTATTCTTCCTGCACCTTTCTTCAGCATGGAAAAACAGTGATAAGTGAATGGTTCAAGTAACATGTTTATCGATACTTTTGTTCTCTCCGATATAAAATCTCTTGTAAATACTAGTCATGGTGGCTTTTTGCTGCTTTGCCTTCAAAATCAAAGTTCTTGCAGGTGAACAGCAACTCAGGTGACATTTCCTGTTTTACCAGAGGTAAACGAACCTAGTCAATAATAATATATATTGTTCATACTGTGTTTTAATCTTTTCATATTTAGAATCTCAAGAGCCTGAATGCTTCTTGTCTTTGAAACCAGTGGAGTTTCATGAATGTAGACTACCTAAAATCTTTGTATCACTCACTAATCATCCATTAATTCGCATAAAATAAAGCAAAACTAAATCATTAAAGTGAACATTTAGTAACACTGAAACTCCTAGTCCTCAGTCCTAGGCTGATTTTCCTTCCCCCTCACTCCCCTTCTCTGGGAAGGACAAGGGTTCAGGTTTGTAACCACAGAGATGGTTTGGCCCCTGCCTTGCAGGGAGGGGAGGCGTGAGCCTCCTGTGTCCCAGCAGGGCACCCAGCGAGGGCAGGGAGCGCCTCCTCCTCTGTCCTTATCCGGTGTCTGCCTTTTCCATTGCAGGAGGGATGTGTGGGGTATCCCTGCCAGCCTGGGCACCCACCAGCAGGGTCTGAGGTCTCCAGGAATACATCCAGGAATAAATCAAGTTGTAGCATCACTGATGGGTACTGCTGCTTCTTAACCAGCGCCTCCTTGCCTGCTGATTTCTAAAGGCACATGGAAATGTTACCGTAACCACCTCCTCCGCAGGTTCCTTCCCACTTCACTGTTCATATGAGCAGATCTGCAACTAACGTAGCCCATGTTTACTTCATGAGAGGGGAAATGTACTCCTCTTCTTGTGTGTCTTCCTCTGAGAAACCCTTCCCTGCCTCCTCTACAAGTTTTTGAGCTTGAAAGCGTGGTGTGCAGAGCAGCTTTTCCATTGTTCTGCAGCTCTCACTGCTATTAGTACATTTTGCAGACAGATCATTACGAAGGCTGATCAAATTTCTATTAACCGGATCTCTTAATCCTTGGATGTTCTTCTTGGTTACATTCAAGTTTTATCATTATGTCCGTTTTCAGCCTTAAAGACTTAATTAAAAGAGTCCTCAGCTAATTTCTGTGTAGTTCTTTTTGACTCAAGCTTATTACTTTAAGTGCTGGCAAGGGAGCTGATTTTTCTCTGGGAAAATCTCATTAAAGTTTTAGCATTCCAGTTTGGAAGATGTTTCATACCGGCCGCCTTGCCCACACTGAACTGATGGGAGTCTATGAGATCTGAAGGTTAGTTCTGTCCCCTTTCTGTTGTCACCTCAGATTTGACATGGGACGTGTTTACATGAGTCACAGCTGAGCTGTCAGAGGAGAAAGTCTCCTGGCACCAACTTCTGGGGGGAATGGATGCCGGGTGTAGGCGGTCTCTTCTGGCAGAGCTTGGCTGAAGGTGGGCACCTGCAGCCTCTGACAGGCATTCAGGTTACCAGACTTCAGCTGCTTTTATGCTTTATCTTTAAAGGTTTTGTAGAACCACTCAAAGCAAATGTTGCAATATAAGCCTTTCTTCCTTGGAATATGCTAACTATTTTAATTATTATTATTGTTTTTAGTAGAGAAAAATCATATTTAGGCAGATGTTTGGTATGAAATGTGTCAACTCATACAATTAAACCTTGGTAACATTTTCAACAGAAATTAAAAGCTTAAACTCTGAAAGCATGAGGACACATTAGCACCACTAATCCTATCTCAGACAGAATTCCCATCAAGTGAACTGTGCTTAGAAACCGTCACGTCCCCGCCTCTGCCGGGGCTGTGCCAGGATGGTGGGCTGCTCTGCGTGGTGCTCCCCAGGGTGCCTCCGAGCCAACACCAGCACGTGGTAGTGAAATAGTTGACCTGCGGCTGCTTGGATTAACACGGACGCCTGGGCAGTGTGTGCAGGGTATCTGACTACTTTGCGCTGTTACTATGCACTGTCTCCCAGAAAATCAGCTGCTGGGCTTGTGCTCCTCCTGGCATGCCCCTAATAACATTTTTGCCTTTTAGATTACTTTCCTGTTTCAGTTCTTTACTTTTATTTTCTGTAAACAAACAAACATTCTTGTAGCTTATGCCTGTCGAAAATAATTATTCTGATTTAAATTATTCTGACAAATCACAATATCATTAAAATTATTATTTCTCTGACGTTCACATACAAGCAGTTAAAGGCTTGTATTATGCTGCTTCTCATTTCCTCAGGTTGTGAAATAACCAGGCTCCTCCTACTGCATGTATCATTACAACCTATTGTTTAAGAAAATCATTGTAATATGCACAAATGCTTCACTCATCACAGTAGGTAGAATTCAGTGCCTGTGGCTATAGACTGCCCCATTTTTTTTCTGTAAGAAACTTCTGCTGTAGAGCAATCACTGACGCATTGCATCTTCTTACAAAAAGAAGCATGAATTTTAAATGCTAAGAATGTCTACACATCCTCTCTAGAGATTTTTCAGGCTATATCTGTAAAATTTTATTTATTTTAATTTCTTTGAATGACCGAACATATTTTTTCTATGGAAACTTCAAGGCAACAGAGCCAAGCACCACAGCGAGAAACAGCAAAATTAAGACTAGTTGTACTACCTTGGTTTGGCCATCTAATCTCAGGATAACTTTTTTTCTTACATCTTTCTCTAAGTCTCAGCTCCCCGTCTCTCAGCAGCTTTGCCCATTTACCCTGAACTTCAGCCACTTCTCCCGGATGCTCTCAGCCCTCTCAGAGCTTCATATCCCAGTTAAATATCACCAAAGGTGGCCACCTCCACCTGCTCTTTTCTCCTAATGGAGCAAATTTTTGCTTTTAGAACTCAAACCAGATTTTGTTTATTATTATTTATTATTATTTTGTTATTGCAGCTGCCCTATAATCTTAAGCCTCCTTACTAGTGCTCGGGCTGGAACTAGTGCTGCTCTGTTGTTGTTTTGATTATGAGTCAAGACAAATATCTCAATGTATTGAAATGCATCATCCAAAATATTTTTATCCACATCAATAAGGTTAGTATTAAGGAGGCTGGAAATATATTTCAAAATTTGAGCTTTATGTGTATTTTTTTATTGCATGAATTTCATGTACTAATGAAAATTTTGAAACTGTTACTTCAAACTAGAAATGTAATGATAATTACAAATGAATTCCAGAATGTTTTTGAACCGATAAATGTGTGTAATCTCTCTGGGATTTAGTTTTATCTAAGCAACTCGATTTTCCAGTGAAACATTTTTTCAATAGATTTTACATTCTTCTTTAAACTTACATTGCATTGCAAAACTCCCAGTCAGTTCTATTCTTTGCTCCAGAACACCCAATGTTTTCTTTGTCTTTAGACCAGAAGCTGGCCGAAGTCTTGTCTGAGAACTTTGTTGAAAGACAGAGCCTTTATAGCACTGAATTTCACACCTCCTCTGTCTGTAGGATCATCCAGTTCTTTCTGAATATTATTTTGATCCTTCTCTTTGCTAACAGTATTTCCCCATTTTGCTTTACCATCAGGGTGTGTCTTTCATGTGTGCTTGTTAGCTGATCTGTGAGGTATTTCTTTCATGATTTCACTCCCATTAATTTTTCTCATTGACGACCTAAAAATAAAATTTGATAGCAGAGTCAGCTTTGTCTAGAGAATCAGAGGCAACTGTTTCTTTGCATGTGTGTTGCTCTTTATCCTTTAAATAAGAATGAACTGGATTTTCACAGCCATAGCCCATAATCCACAGATTGAAAAATTGCATGGTATAATTACAAAAGAGCTTGTGCTGCCAATTCTTTTCCCTTAGTGTTTTGACAAAGTAATTTTTCTGTAAGAAAAGCTCCTTCAGAAATTATACAGTGTGAAAGAAACATTGAGGAAACATCCATATTTTAGGATGGAGCACACAGCACTTGTGTTCCACTGCTCTAGTGCTAAACTAATCATCCAGGACGTGGCATTTGGCACAGAATTTCTTGTTATCTGTAGGTTTTTATTAAATTAAATCTTTTCATGCTATCAATAGGCAGTGAGTTAAATACTGACAAGAGGAAGAACTGACAGCAACCTGAATGATTTGTTCAGCATATAGTGATCAAGTGCATAACATTAATGGACTGTCTGCATCAACAGCTGTAAGGAACGAATCAAATGAAGCAAGGGCAAACTGATAAGTTCAGTGAAGTTCATCTCTGTGCATGCAACTCACAGAACACGGGAATTTCACTCAATTTGATTAATAGGCTAATTATTTATTTTTACATAGAACTCTGATACAATTTTCTAAACCATAGGATGGATGCAGCAACAAAAATGGCATTAACGTATAAAAAATATTAAGTTCTTCACTATCTTTATCTGTCTTCATCTCAGGCTGCAAATTCAGTGGAATGAGTTTCTGTCTTCCCCTTAGGCCACCTACATCTGACAGTTACAGTAACCTAGAATATGTTTTTTGCAAGGTTATGAATTTTCAATAACTGTTATGCTCTTTCCTTAATGGTATTGATTATTAAAAAAAAAAACACCTGAGTTTAATTAATAATATGATGTTTTAACTTTGGAACAATCTCTACAGACTTTTATTATGCTTATTAATTCCAGAACATTGTTGTTTATTCTTGTGCAAAGTCCCAGTTGAAGAATTCTGAAATTAAAGTTAACAAATGCATGTTGCTTTAGTACTGTACTTGTTATTATAACATGAGTTTTGTTGACAAACCTGAAGTTATCATTACAGAAATTGTGTATGTTGTGTAGTTTATAAATGTGTTGGGATTAATAGGTTGGCACAAAGTACAAACTATATTCATAGATGGATTCTGTATAGATAGATCCACTTTTGCCCAGTTCTTCCCTGTTTAGTAGAAGAATTTGGTTATCTCCATCCTGTTTATTTAGATTTAACACAAAACCTCTTAGTGTAAATAAAACCGCTACATTGTTACCAGACTTAGGTAAACAAATATAGAACTAAGTTTTTTTGATGATACACCACAAGTTCTGGCATGGAAAACTCCTGTTGCCTTTGTATAAACTCTGCTTGCTTCTGTAGCTTCTTGCTATTTTTATTACTTTTATTACTTTTACTGTGAATTTCTGAAAATTATTTGTAGGAAACCAGACCTTTTTTTCCTGTAAGACTTTTTTATGAAGATCATAAAAACTTTCTACCTACAGTGAAAGTGGTTTTCCCAGCTGTAGCTGTCTCCAAGCCATGAAGGTGGCAGGGGATGGAGCTAGGATGTCCCTCCAGAATGTCTGTATCCTCTGCAATGTGTGAATTCAAGAGCAGATGAAGGGATGAAAAATGTTTACAGTTTGTAATTTAAATCTTGTGATCTGAACAGGTGAACACCAAAATATTATTGCACCTGAGCTCTGTCCAGCCCTCGCTTCATGTCAGGGAAGAGCCACTTTAGGTGCCTGACGTGTACCTCTTGCTTCCCAGAAATGTCAAGTACTCAGCTGCCTGCTGCTCCTCCTTCCAGGTGTAGAGATCAATGTAGAAGTAAAAAATGTCTTTAAAATTCACGTTTTGCATGGGTTTTTGGATCTTTAAAGCACTCCTTGGGTGGTAACGAGCGGGACACTGTCTGACATGACCTCTCTTTTGATGTTGCATGGCAATAAAACCGTGAAGCAGTTTCCATCAGAAGTGCTTATTTACTATAAACCAGCTGATCCGTATGAAAGGCAGTCGCAGGGAAACGGTGCGTGCTGGCTATCAGCACGTGTATGGTCACCCAAAACCGCTTCAGAGCGGAACACCTAAGTCCTGCAGAAGACGCTGAAGGCCGGCCGCGCTCTTGGCGGTGACGCCCGGCCCGCTCACTGCGCTCCTGTGCTTCCCTCCCTGCAGGTGAGTGAGAAGATGTAGCAGGGCGCGGCGAGGAGGAGCAGCCGCAGCGCCGGGACGGCGGGGCCCGCGCCGGCACCCCGCCGCCTCACCATGTCAAGGAAGGGCGCCAGCGGCCGCGCCAGGGGAGAGAGGCCCGAGGCCTTGGCCGCCCTGCAGGCTGCCAATGAGGAGCTCCGGGCGAAGCTCACCGACATCCAGATCGAGCTCCAGCAGGAGAAGAGTAAGGTGCGCGGCTTTTCCTCTCCTTCCTCCGGCGACTGAAATTAAGGTCGCTGGCTCTTTCTCACTCCCACCGCTCTCTGGCTGCTGCCCCACGCACAGCCAGCTTGTACGTGACTTCGGACATAAATCGTTGGAGGGCATGCACCTGAGCCAGGGGACTAGCCGTCTGCGTGAAATGAGACAGCCCCTTCATGTTGTGTTTTAAAGTTGTTCCTTTTGTATTTAAGGCGACAGGCTCCCCGCCTCTATTCCCGAGCGCATAGGGCTGCAGGCCTTGGGCGGCAGCGGCACGGCATGCTTGTCCTTGTGATCGGGGAGGAAACGAAGTCCAAAAATCACATAGCGAAGAGCCAGCAAGGGATCTGGGAAAGTAAACAGCTGCTCAAAACAGACGGCACAGTCGCAGCGGTGGGCTGAAAGCTGTCCACACCTTTTGTTTCTCTTGCTAGAACTTTTTCTAGTAAATATTTACCTACTTAAGAGGATGTGTACCATGAGGACCTTGAATACAATTTCGTGGTGGTCAGAAATTCCCACTGCTTTTTCTTTTCTTTCACATTGACGCCAACTTCGTTGGAGGTTGTGCTCAAAGTCCTTCAGACTGCCAGCAGCCCCACGAGGCCTCTGGGCCACCTGGCCCCAGGCTCCAGGAGCCTTCACCGCAGCCCTCAGCACCTTTCTCAGCGAGGGCACAACAATGTTGCTTGCTCTTCAGTAATCCCTAATTAATTTCCACTGATAAACTTTGTGGTTTTGGTTCCAGAACCCTAATAGAGGCATGCCTTATCATGCCAGGGACAGTGTTACATTCTGTATTTTTCCATTGATTTGCATAATTTGGCATTGTAGACTATGATTCTAATTTTTAAGAAAGCTGCCAAAGGTGAAGTGTTTGTGTGTATACATATAAGTATATATACTGTATATAAGTATATATACTTATACACAGCACACACACGCGCACACACACACTTTAACAGAACATCTATTAATAATTTTACTGTGAAGCAGAGTTTACAGCTTTAAGACTGAGGACCCTATTTTCCTTCCCCTTGTCTTCCCCAGTCCTTTTTTTGATACAAGGCTTCATAGCTTCTCTTGAGTTCCTGATTTTAAACTGAAGTATCGTTTGACCCTTCTGTGGCCAGATACATTTTGTTATTTGCAATGCATAATTCATTGCTGAAAAAGCATCTGATAGAATGCAGTTGTTTTGGGCTTCCCAGTAGCTTTCACAGAGCTTTTTATACCTTGCATATGCATGTGCGCACAGCACAGTTTGAATCTGTGTGCCTGAGCGCGCCAAAATAATGGCTTAGCATCTGGTTTCTCACATATTCTTTAAGGGATGTGGTATGAGAGTTTCCTCAGATATCCAGACGAAAAACAAAGAGAGGACTCAGACTTCCTCTGTAAGGTGCTGGCTAATTCCTAAAAGTATATTGTCTTTAACATTATTCTGTTTATAGCATGTATTACAGACATGTTAGTCTATGTTCTGAGCATATACTTCACGTGGTGTTCGGATATTAACGGTTAGTTCACTTGGGTTTTGTGCTTCTTGCATAGATTTATGATACTTATGTGTTAACTAATGCTTCTAGGGCACTAAATTGGGCAAATTAAAGTCTGTGAGATTGCAAAGAATTATTATTTGATTATAAAAATAGAATATGATGCTGAAATCGTCTTTGGTGCCTAGGCTGTTATCCTCAATATCAATAATTTGCAAAATGGCAAAGATGTGGCTTTGTTTTTCTTTTTCTAAATATACAGATATTTCCACATATGTTGGTTTCTAGTGAAAGAAAAGTCTCTTCTGCAGAGTTGTGAGGATTCTTTTTCCTCTTTTCAGAAACTACTTTCTCCTTAGAAGAACTCTCCCAGTTCTCTGTAATGTCACAGGTTGTTCTTTTTTTTTTTTTTTACACCTGCGGTGTTTGTTCTGTACAATGCTCTCATTTGGGAGATAGACTTAGGCATATTCTTACCAAGGAAACCTTACTGTGTCATCATAGGAAGAAAAATGCATCTTTACTAAAAAGAATTGACCTGAATTTTTTATTCCCAATAAACACTTTAGTAAGTAATTATAATGTAGTGAATATCCACTTCTTAATCTTAGCATTTAAATACGTGCACGGGCTGTTCTGATGAACACCCCAGGGCAGAAAAGATAGAGTGAATAGATGTGCACTCCTGTCTCTGAACAAACCTGCTCAAAGGAGATGGTCAGTTATGCAAACACTACAAATGCTAGTGCAAATACAAGCTGGAAATAGTTTCTACTGCAATGCCTTCTACTATGCCGTGTCCACTTCAAGCTTGGGTGGATCATATTTTCCCCTAAGACACATGACGCTCATTTGTACCGCAGGATATCACTGATGACTGCCTGCCAACTTTGCCAGCTCTTCTGATGTGCATGCACAAATGTAACCTCACAGGTACAGAGGTATACTCACTACTACATTGGTCAGAATTAAAGAAAATAGGCTTTAAATTAATGCCTCATAGAAGCGCAATGGTTCATAGCCACAACCGCTCAGAGGATCAGGGTGTATTTTAAGGGTGTTTGTCATCGTCACTGTTGATTTCAATTATACGGAGCTACACTGGCTATACTAATTACGAGGTGAACACTTACTGTTCTTCTGGATTTTTCTCTGAGTGGAAATTTCTCCTTTGTAAGTCCACAGCATGAAGGCAGAAGGAGTGGTGAAGTCTGTTTAACAAGGGATGGCTTTTGATGTCAAAGAGTCTGTGAGGCAGAGCCTGGTGATCCTATTTTTACCTGGAACCTCTTTAAAAAAGGGATGTTTAATATGTAATAAAGTACCTGATGATAAAGCATGAACAAAATTCCAAATTTGTTCTTCTGCATGTGGTAATACTCATTCATCAGGCTGGCCTTTCTCTCTAAGGCACAGACATACAACATTGAAGTCTGATATCAGAAAGTGATCCATACCATTTTTACATTATCTCATAATTTGTAGTAATCATTTTGTTGATAAAAATACTGCTCTTTTTTGATTTGCCATGTAGGTCAGCAAGTTGGAAAGAGAGAAAAATCAGGAAGTTAAGCAGATCAAAGAGCACGAACAGCATAAAAGTACAGTGGTGGTAACAGAGCTTAAAGTCAAACTTCATGAAGAGAAAATGAAGGAGCTCCAAGCTGTTCGAGAAGTGCTTCTAAGGCAGCATGAAGCTGAACTACTTAGAGTAATAAAAATTAAAGATAACGAAATCCAGAGACTACAGGCCCTTCTCAATGCTGTACGCGATGGGGCTCCTGACAAGGTGAAAACCGTGCTGCTCACAGAGGCAAAGGAGGAGGCCAAGAAGGGGTTTGAAGTTGAGAAAATAAAAATGCAGCAAGAAATTTCAGAACTTAAAGGAGCTAAGAAACAAGTGGAAGAGGCTTTAACTATGGTTATCCAGGCTGACAAAATTAAAGCAGCAGAAATAAGGAGTGTGTATCACCTGCATCAAGAGGAAATCAGCAGAATTAAGAGGGAGTGTGAGAGAGAAATTCGCAGACTGGTATGTGTTGCTATCTGTATCTATGTTTTTACTAACACTTATGTTATTGATAGCAGATAAATGAAAGTTCAGAGCTGGACTGCATTAAATGCATGAGGATAAGCAACCAAACTTTTGGAGCTTACTTCACATCAGTTTTTTATTTACTAATAGTGATGTCAAAACGTTTTTTTAAAACCTGCTAGGATGTTTTGTAAGGAACTTCTTTTTATCTCTGTCAGTACCTATTAATACTGGTCATGTTTCAGACATGAGGAACAGGCCTTTGGTTACCAGCTGCATTAGGGGAATTCTACAAAATAGAAATGTTTCTTGGCCTACAACAGAGCGTTTTATCCCCTTTCCCCTCCTTTTCCCCACCATTTGTTCCTCACTAATCCACTTTCATCTCTCCCTTTCCCTGCCTTTGCTAGTTCCTATAAACGTCCCATAATAAGCTTCACGCAGTTCCAAAATGCTATTTCCTCTGCATCCTATAGTCTAGAGCCCTAACACCTGGAGGCGATGACCCCCATCACTCTGCTAAGTGTTCAAGGAATTTCTTTTTGTCTGTGTCCCCCCTTGGTGGCTTTCCCCCAGGACAGGCAATGATGTTTGTGCCTTGGTGGCTCCAGACCCTGGTGAGGTTACTGGGGCTCCTTGCTCTTCATTGCTCATCTGATCCTTGCTGGGACTTTGTGTATTCTGATCACCTAATCAAACCATTTGAGTCTTAGGTACAACAGTTTGAATTTCAAAGGCTACACACCTACGGCTTCAGAATACATCTCCAATGTGTTTTGAAACAAGTTGAGGATGTTAAAATGGATCATGTTGCTTGAAAAACAGGAAAACTCCCTGCAGGAGGGAAGAGGGAAGTCTTTGCATGAAAACCTAGCGAGCCACCACCACTTTCTGAATTTTAGAACAATTTCTCCTCTACTGGCAGCTAGAATGCTTGCCTTGCAATTCACTCACAGTCTTGGAGTGCAGTACAGCTGATTTGCATGACTGTATCTCTTATCTATTGCTGTCATTCCTAAGAACACGGGAACAAATGTAACACCCATACTCCTGTGAGGTATATTTTGGGTCTTGTTGCACTATTTATTTGATTTTACCATCCTTTTGGTTTTCCATGCTTTTTTGTGGTATCCAGTGTCTCAGGATAAACTCATTAATGTCCCTTCTAAGTCATTCTCACTTGACTATTATACAGATCCTAAAAAAGACAAACCAAACCAAACAAATGACAAAACAACAACAACAACAACAAAAACTGGCCCCAAGTGAAAGCACGGCAGCGTAGCATGCATCAGTGAACATCCTGCAGAACCTACCCACCACAGGGCTGGTGCAGCAGCAGCTGCGTCCTAACAGACCAAAGTGACTGGCATTGGCTGACAGACCGTGCGCTGCTCCACTAGTCAGTGCAGTGTTACATACCCTTTACTTAGCCACTCAGTCTCTCAGACTTAAGGTTGTTTTTTTCCCCTCATAGATTATTTTATTTTTATGAATAGGATATTAAAATAATTTATAACCAGCTGATCTATTGATACTGTTGAAATATCCTACAGTGTAAGTACTTTCTTCTCTAAATATACGCTACTAGATGCATTGATTTAATACATCAGAATGAAAGGGTGGCTAATGTACATCCTAAATAAACTTAAAGCATTACATGAAAATCCATGCTAATGGCCTCTAATGTAGAAGCTATAAAAAAAAAAATATGTTCTTAGTTATAAGGAATAGAGTGGTTCGATGTTATGTTTTCTAAATTGCCTTTGAAAATCAAAATATTTTTTATTCCTGCTTGAAAGAATCAGATTGTCTAACTGTACTAACTAAATTACATGATGCCATCATTTTACCAAGCCCTGAGTGCTTCCTGAATGACTTTAAGTACTCTTGGTTCCATTGACTTGACCATAATTGATTTCAATGGGAGCTGTTGGCTCCTGGCACCTTGCAGGGGAGGGCCCTGATGTTTCGAGATGTTCTCTATGAAAATGAGGCAATTATCCAAACACTTAAACTATTACTGAAACCAGTGCTTTTTTCCTCTTTTAAGATGGGGTCCATTAATAAAGTATGTTCACTGAGCCTCATTGGGGTTGCCACGATATACAGAGAAATGCAGCAGAGCCCAGTGCCAGCAGCTACGTCCGTGCAGCGGAGCGGTGCTGCAGATCCCAGTTCGGGTCCCCCACCTCTGTACATGCCCGTGAGTTAGCTTTGCACCTCTGAGGTCTGTTGCTGCACCTGATGCTGCCAGTGTGGGCTCCCTGCTCAGCCTGCAGCTCTCCCCAGGGCATCCTGCCTTATGCTGGGGAGGCAGGTTTTTCTCTTTTCGTGTAGCAGGAGTGCAGTGTGAGGCTGCTAACTCAGCAGTCGACACTGCATCTGCCACTGGTATTTACCGACAATATTAGTGTTGTATCTTTAAACTAATCGTGTGCATGAAACCACTCCTTACCTGCCACAGTTCTGTGCAGAAGGAGAGCCGTACCCCAGCGTGTGCAACTCAGCTCAGCCCCACCGAGGAGCCAGATGGATTTCTGCCTGCTTGTATCTGGCCCAGTGCTCGTACATATTGCATTGCCTCTGCTCCGTGACTGGGGATTGCACGCTCATGTACAGGCTGTGGCAGACATCCAGTTCTGAATTGCTAATGGTTTCACATTAGGATTTTAAAAGCTCCGTGATTCATGAACAATGCATTATTTAGTCATTTAACAAAGAGGGGAAGTGACCTTTGAGCAAACTGCTATTTCAGTCCTTGAAAAATACTGCTTTTTTGTTTCATCAGAGTGGGGAAAGATAAATTATACTCATTCCTGTTTAGATTTGCAATGATATTAACCCTTTAATATATATTAATCTTCTGAAGTTATTTGTGTCTGATAGGTACAGTTCTTCATTTTCAAGTTTTTCATTTTCATATTTACTTCCAAAGTACGTCTGACTATCTATGCAGGCTGAGCTGCAGAACGGAAAATACTTTGGTACATAGTCAGACAAAGTTTGTTTTAGAAAGGTGAGTTAGCATTATTCCATTATCCTCCTTTCAAATTGAAACTATTTTTTTTTCTCTCTCTCTATTGGACAGACAAACACATTTGTTAGTGTCTCGCTTTAGACCTGTGGAATATATATTCTCAAGCTTTCGAAATACCTACCTTTGCATTTTTATGACTTACTGCAACAGTGAATAAAGTTAAATTGTTGCATCGAACCAAACCCAGCGCTAGTGAATGAGCTTTGCCCTTCCTGCATTCCTAAGGGAGTGCATTATTGCCCTCTTCCAGAAGAAGCTGGTCTTGGAGAAGGCAGAGCTGCACGGAGACCAGTCAAACCCGCTGTGCCTGCGTGCGAGTTCTACTCTATCTCCAGATAAGAGTATTTTTCAAGTGACAGGGATAACTATTACTCATAGGTGCTGACAGCTTTAGACTAATCCCATACAGCAGAGTTGAGCAACTTTCAGTCCTGTGAACATTGCAGGAAAGGAAACAAAGTGTTCTGCAAAAGTGTATGTTCAAACCTTTCTGCCCTTGTGTTTTGTATTTGCACATACAGCTTGTGCTGTTTGTGTCTGTAAAGTCTGGGTGTGAAGATCTCCAGAGAAGTACAACTAACCCAGTTAAGCTATTCCTGGATCAGAAGCTTAAGAAATGTTAATGTAAAAGATGAAAGTCACATTGCAGATGGTAACAAGTAGGTATGGCAACAACCTCCTTTCTAAAGCATGTCTAATTTTAGAAAACTTTTTTCCAATTTCAATTTGTGCATTTCAAAACAGCTTAAAATACTATGTGAATGCATTTAATTACGTTTGTACGGTCTCCCTCTAATAACATCCCGCCCTGTGATTGTGTATGCATGTCCAGTGGATGCAGCTCTTCATCATGAGAATGCCATGGAATTTACTGGCCTCAGGTTTTGCTTGGTGGAGATGAAAATTCAGTGTGGTAAAGAGCATTTAAATTTTACTTAAACATAAATTGGTCAGAAGTGAGAAGTGCTGAATAGGAGTTGTAACTGCAGCCTCCCTTTCTCTTGTTTCTTTTCCAGGGGGACTAAAACAAAAATCAGAAAGACTGAAAAAAATGAGATTTGTTAGAGACTGGAAATTATTTATTTTCAATTTAAGATAAACCTTAGTTGACGTTTACTGCTGAAAAATATAATAACTTGTTCTAATACCTAATATAAGACCATTGTACATTGAGACCTTCAGGTCTTCTTTATGGTAAGCCAACACCAGGGACAAAGAGGAGAGCAACCTTTTCAATACCGTTCTGAACCTGCACGTCTGCGGGCACTTCTCCGAGATTGCTCTGTTAGGCAGTTGTAAATTAGTGAAGATGTGACATTTAAAGGACAGTATCACATGAAAAGTGTGTGACTTTTTAAATATTAATTTTACTGGAGATTGACAGTCTTTTTTTTCTCCTTTATGTTCCTTTATATGAAGAAAAATTACTATATTTGGTGTTATAAAGGTATCTCAACAGTCATCCTGTACTGAAAGCTAGACAAATTATTCAAAGGGAATAATTGTTCCTTGCAAACATAGATTTTTTTAATCATTTGTAGTCTGAACCTCATTTACACCAGTGCATTTCTTATTCCAGCTTCGTACAGACTACTGAAGGGTGTTGATGTGTATTAAAAATTAGACAAAATTGTTGTGGGAAACTACTTGTCCGTAAGGTTGATTTAACTTGGCTCACCAGTTGAAATGATTTAGGGAATCAGCACTCAATTAAAACCTTTAATAAGGGGTGGAACACAGGTGACATTTTCAAAAACACATGATGGAATAATTTTAGGAGAGTGCTTTATTATCACATAGCTATCAGTTAAATATATGTGATGTACCATACATTAACGAACTTCTCCCATAAGTAACAGGAGTAATTTCTCCTTGTATCTTTCTTTATATGCAGTTATTTCTCCCATCCAATGTACCTTGTTCTTTAAATATAATATTACACTTAATTCTGTTGCAAATTTTTGCTACAAGTTGTTTGAGTAATAATTGTTATTATTCATTGAAAAAAATCTACTGTAAGTGATTTTTTCAATATATTTTAATATAAATGCAGAAATATCTAACAATTTGTTAAGAGTAGCTTCACATGTAACACTATCAATTTTGTGTACTGCAGTTCACACCTCATACTACAAAAAGGAAATCAGTTTTCAGAAATAAAAGCCTTTAGTCATCTAGCAAAGGAAAATTTTTGATTATTTGTAGCCTGAGTGGGAGCAGCAAACTGTGATTTCACCTGCACCACTTAACCTTTCTGCACTTCACAGCACAACAGTGCAGCTCTCTCAGCATTGCTCTAGAGATTTCAGGGGAATTAAGGTGATTTGCAGGATGCTGGATCCAGATCCAGCCCATCATGCTAAATGTGAGCAGGTGAAGCTGGGGACATTGCTGCTGCAGTCCTCGAGTCAGAGACGCCGTTCCCATGCATGCCTGCCTGGGGGAGCAGGCAGGAGCTGCTGCCACGGTAAGGCTGAAACTGGAAGCATCCCCACTTCCCAGGTAGCAAGTGACTGTAAGTAACGTCTACTGCAGCACAGTGTAGCCAGGAAATGGGCATATTGCATTTACTGGGCATGTTACAATCATTTTGTTTGGTGAAGTGTAACTGGAATTCCATCAGTTTGCAAATAGAATCCTTCTTCTGTCAATATTGTAGCCAAACCATGCTGTCGAATGAAGTTTTCGGTAATAGATGTTGCATGTGCCCTTGTTTAACTGAATACAGATCAAATACGTTGTCTCCTCTTGCATTTGACAGCTTGGCAAGGTTACTGGGTCAGTGGTAATGCACTAGTAACAGTGAATGCTTTTTTACGAGGGTCAGTTCTGGAAGAAGGTATTATAAGAGAAGTTTCCTGGGTGAGAGCCTGGTAGAGAGCCCTGCACAGCTGCTGAACCGCAGCTGCTTTGTCCTGCATGACAGTGCTGCGCTGGGGCCATGCCCGACGGCCTCCAGAGCAGGTGGTGGTTGCTGGGGTAAGAGGGTTTCTTAACAGTCAGATGAAGCGATGGGATAGTCACAGTTTTATTCTAATGTCATCTAATGATGACTCAAAAACCCATGCAACCTGCAAGACTCAGGAAATTCAGAGCACTAGGGAGTGTAGTTTCACCCTATGGCTAGCCGTGCTGAGCGCGAGAGGCTACCAGAGCTCCCAGCCACGCTCCCCTCGCCCCAGCATCATGTCCACCCCACCTCTCCTGAGCTGGACCATGCACACACGCAGTGAGCCAGCTCAGTGAACAGCCTTGGCAGAAAATTAATCATGACAGAGAAAAAGAATAGTTTTCCTGCAGACCGATATGCTGAGCCAACTTGACCTAGCTCTGGCAAGGCACTCGGGAGGGAGTGGCAGGGTGTGGGACCACTGCTGCCGGTGGTGGTTTGCTCTTGTATCACGGCTTACCTGCAATGAGGAGCTCTCCTCCTGAGGAGCTGCCGCTCCTTGCAGCGCCTCTAGCAGCAACATCACCATGAAACGCTCTTGGCTTTCATCTCCTCCCTCAGCCACAGCTTAGACGCGGCGGCCTGTGCCCCGCTCTGCTAACAGGATCAATAAAATCGGCTGGGGCATTTGCTGGAGCCACAGCACAGGTGTGAGAACAGCACATGTGGCTGTAAGGAGGATTTTACTTTTCTAAAAATATGTCATGTGCTTTTCAATGTGCAGTTTATTACTGCAATATACACTATAATGGTGCAAGATGTTACATTTGTGAGGGAGAGGTGATAACACTTTATTTATTTGTGTGTGCTGAAGTAAGGAAAATTTTCCTTGGTTACAAAAAATATGAAATCTCAGTGTGCTCCTGCATTGTGTGTGCTGTCTTTCCATCATTTGCAATGACAGGACGCAGTGCTGATTTGGTGCTGCGGCATGGCATGACAGCCTGACTCAGATGTGCAGGAATATTAGTGGAGTTTAAACACCTCGAGTTAGGTGTGCTGACTAGTCAGCAGCATCATTCTGCAGGCATGCTGCTGCCATCCCCCAGTCTGTTTGTAAAGTACAAATCATAGTGGTTTATATAAACGTGCAGTATCAGAGCACTGCATTTGGCAGAAAGTGGTTGACTTACTATAGTTGGCTGTTGCTGATGAGTGACATATACTGCAAGGGCAAAGAGGCAATTGCATTTATTTCTGTGGGAGTCTTGGGAAAATGTTCGGGAAATGTAGAGGGAGGGTGAAAATAAGCACCGCTCCCTCGGGGCTGGCCTCCCGAGCGCATCCTGCCAGCCTGGGCACACGAAGCCCGCCCGCGGGCCGTCCCACCTCCCTGCCGCTGGGTCTTCTGCTGGCAGGCTGGGAGATGGGGATGGGCAGGTCCCCTCGCATGTCCTTGCTGCTGGCTCTGACACGATGCCTGTGGGGAAACGTCTGTCAAGTAACAGCTCTGGCTGGAAAGGGTTTTTCTCATTTGCATTTAAACCCCTGTCTACAAATGACTGGCTTTTTTCCACCACGCACCAGTAGCTTCAAAGGCTGATTTCTGCAGCGTGCAGCCACGCTGCCGGTGGTGTCTGTGGAATTTGCAAAGGCCCAAGAACATCACAAGGAGAAATTTCCCAGCCAGGGAAACCTAGACATGGATTTTGCAATCGTCATGGAAATAATACGTTTTGAAAGAACCGTAAGGCTTAAACCAGCTAAGTGTGAAACCGTGCTAGGAATTGCATTGAGTAGCACAAGGAGGGAATAACAAATTTAAGTTTGCATGGAATTAGGTTTGCATAATTGATATCAGCCGTGCTCACAGCCTGGATATTAATTACCACTCCTGCATAAATATTCATTCCAAGTCAAGGCAGCTGGCTAAAACTGAAGTGGGAATATCCATGGCACGGAGCAAGGCATCTTTCCAGGTGATTGGGTGCTGTGCTCACATGTATGCAGACACTGTCTCGTGAGTGATCCTGTTGTCTGAAGCAATCAGACAAAAGGTGGGGAGGGAGGAGGCACACGGGCCGGGGACGTGCCGGTGCTTCCCCGTAGCGCGATGAAGCAGGCGTGTGCAACAGCCTGGTGGGGCACGCGCCGGGAGGCTGCCACCTCTTCCAGTGAGTTCAAGTCCTTTCTTGTCTTAATGTTTTCTGAATATTGGTAATACTGTGAAGAAATGTGCTAAATAGTATTTTCTGGTGAAATACTTCCTTTGATTAGTACTATCTCTATAACATTTCTATTTAATAATGAGATGGCGACATCAAATTTTTATACATATTTTGTGAATGTGAATTTAGTCATACAAAGGGAAAATCTGAATACTGATGTTTCCTTAGTTGTTCACCAAGGTTTTGTTTTGTTGTTGTTGTTTTTCTGGAAATAAGCCACTAGTGAAATACTGTGTTACAAAATCTTTTGCATTTTCTTCAGTTTCTTTGTTCTTCTTCATTTAAAGTGTTGCATATGTTGTACCACGTCTTTGCTTTCATATAAATAGGGATTAACTACCCAATATTCTCCCTATTTTAAACAAATAATCATTTGATGACAAGCTACCTTTTCATTTATAGATCCATTTAGATTTCTACCTGATTAGGTATTTAGTAGGAGGACTCCAATAGACATCTCTTTGTTTGATTCAAAGTTAGTAGACCGTTGCCTTAATGGAAATTGTTGAAAGCACCTTTAATAAAATGACACCCAAAATACTTTTCATTTGCTCCATTTTACAAGGAGAATATAAAATTAGCATAATTTTGAATAAAGAAAAGATAGTTTCCATGCAGTGCTTATGTACTGTCCTACCCTATCTTTTGGCAAAGTGAGGGGTCGAGGAGCTGGTTTTTTACCTCGGACAATGCAGGATGCTGTGCTGGTTTGTAGCTCGGTATCTCTCCAGCCCCTGCGAGCAGCTAGTGAAGGCAGGGCTGCCTGCGCAGCATGAAGCCCCAGGAAGCACCGCAGCTCTCGCGCGCAACTTGAGCTGCAGTCGTGGCATGCTCCCGCCATGCGTGATGGAGTACAGGCAACTGGTGGCGATGCACCTCCTGGGTCTGGATGGGGCTCCCGTGCCATGCGACAGGGGGACACTGCTCCCCAGCACGTCCTCTCCTGCCTCATTTGTTTCACAGCTGCAAGCAGGAACCTACCCCTCCACCCTAAAACCACCTAATGGAGTATTCTCCTGATACCATCACTGGGTGTGCATAAACTGCCACCACTTGTTTTTTCCCTGGGTGGGCTGTTTTTGCAGTATTTAAGAACAAAGTCCTTTGAGTGTCCTGTTAATATGTTATGTCAAGCAGGTTTACAGACAAAGATATCAAAAAGAGATAAATGTATTGAATACAGTTCTTACAAGGCAAAATGTTCTTATTTTGAGCAGGCTACATTTTAAAAACTGTCCATTGAAATTAAATGTGTAAAGTCTCAAAAACTGCCCAAAATCTTATGTGTACAATGTGCATATACGGTGTCTGAAAAAATCAACAGACATCTTAGGAGATGTGTATGATTTCTTTCTTCCCATAGAACCACTCTCTGTAAGCACATTTGGCAACCCAGTGGTGTGTGAGTGTAATTAATACTTTATGTTCATGTATAATGTATAGGAATGCAATCCAGCTGGAGAAAGCCTGAGGTTGTGTTGCAGTATTGTACATCACTGCAGTCACAGAAGGATATTTCAGGCTATGCTTAATAATTTTTCTATACTGGCAGAGCATAGGCCATCTTTGTTTGAATTCTCTAAAACGACTTCAGGGTCTTATCCTGATGCAAGCAAACAACACGTGCACCCACCCTTCAGTGCAAGTGCCTCTCTAGTGCAGGCAGACCTCGCAGAGCAGGTACTTCACACAGACAGATTTGGCTCAGCTCTACATAAAGGAAGGCTTTAACTTCCACATCAGCATTCAGAAAAAATCCAAATGCTCTGTCCCTCAGAAAATACTCCTGGAGCACCTGTGAATTCAACGTGCCTCATCCAACAGCACAGTTCTCTGAGTTCAGCTACAATGGTAGAGACCAGTGGAAAAGAAGAGACTTACGGATAGCTGGACATTTGCCATTTAAGCATTTAATGATTTTGCATAATGCTTATGCAAAAGCAAAACCTTTCATGCAAAGGAGATAATTAAGCAAATTACTCAGATGGGAGACTTTTGGCAAGAAAATAAAAAAATTTCACATCCTTTCTATATTTTGAGAATTAAAACTATGTTCGGGTTTTAACTGTCTTACTTTTAAAATTACTTATGAATCCTAATTTTCAAGCGAAATGCTGCAAAATCAGTAAAATCTTTGACTAAAGTAATCCAGGCTGGGACATGAATATTTGTTTCTTCTCTCTTTTTTTTTTTTTTAAGTTTGATTTTGTTGTTCATTCTGGTTAAGATAGAAGGTATTTTCAAGTGGCACTAAGAATGTGGGTTATCTCCTAATCTTTTTAATGAAAACTGCTGAAAAGAGAGGTTTTAATCTGGATGGCCTTCAAAAGTGGTTGGACACACCTTTGTATGAATAATATTAATAAGCTAGTGAAGCAATTCATTGTATTTGTTCACTGTCAAATATTCATTACTGTTATATTTTCAAGAGGATGTTTTATTTTCCATGTTGAGGGGTGATGGCTCTGTGAAACTGTACTATGGCTGCATTTGGGATCAGTAAGATGCTATGTTGTTGTCAAGCTGCTGCATGCTTGTGTGATTGTGTTCTGTTCTCCTTATAGATGGAGGAGATTAAATTTAAAGACAGAGCAGTCTACGTGCTGGAAAGAGAGTTAGGGGTTCAAGCCGGGCATGCTCAGAGACTGCAGCTCCAAAAGGAGGCTTTAGATGAACAACTTTCCCAGATCAAAGAGTCTGATCGGCATCTGAGCAGCCCCAAGCGGGAACTTCCTTATGCAAGTGGTGCAGGAGACGCTTCAGATCATTCAGGAAGCCCCGTAAGCACTTTCACGTGGTTTCACCTAAACAAACGAACAAACAGAATGACAAAATGACACAAAATGACAGAATCTTGATGAGTGCACCTTTGAGCAAGAGCTTTCCCATAGTAGTTCAGGGGAAATGGAGAGGCATTAATTTCTTGCTCTTGTTCATTAGCCAAAACTTTAAGATATAAAATTGAACCGAATTATGGGAGAGCTTTTGCTTTTTTGTTGTCTTGTTTTCTGGTTTCCTTTGTTTGTTTTTGTTATCAGGGTGAAAACTTCCTTTTTTTCTTTCTCTTTCTTTTTCTTACTGTATCATACTTCCACCACCTGCCTTAATTTGACACTGACACAATTTTTGCCAACAAATGATGCAAATGCTTTTCTAACCAAGTAATGTATGTGTGCTAGCTTTCGGAACTGCTAACAATGTATTTTGTAAGCAGATGTGCAAGGCCAGTTTACAAAAGGAAATGAGTGAAGGTAACCAGTGCATGAACGCTTAGGAAGTCCAGCTGTCCTCCTGGAACACCTCTGTTAGCTCGTGTTTTCATGCTGCTACGTGCTCTTGCTTTCAGTGGGTCAGAAAGTAAATTTAATACCTGTTAACATATTCTCTCCTATTTCGTTTCCACAATGCAATCCAAAGCATTAAATTTCAGTCACCTTTTCACAATGGCTTTTTTAATATAACAATGGCACCTTTCTGCTTTTGCTTTAATTTGCTAATATTAGAAAAACTCAGTTAACTGACCTCATACGTCTAACATATGCAAATTTTCTTCATTGCTGATTCTCATCAAGATTTCTTTTGCAACAGCCTTAATTTTCTCAGTAGAAGTGTAAATACTTATACATGAGCAAAGCAATCTATTTTATTTATTCCAAGCCTCTCCTGCACCTGTTGAATGAGGAATCCTAGACCTCCCGAAACTGCCACCAGGACTATGGACACTAATTTGCTTGTTTTGATTTGTGCTCAACTTCTACCAAACATCAGAATAAGTACTAAAGAAGGGAAAAAACAAACAAACAAACAAACAAAAACAGTCTGTCACGCTTGTAAATATATGTAACTTCTCTTTGATTCTGAATGAGAACGTCTGCCTATATTTCTATTCATTATGATTTGATTTAAGCATTTTCACTCAGATAAAGTGCTACCCCTTTTGCTTTTTGAGTGACCATTTAGAACCCAATAAGGGCCACAGCTTTGTGGAAGAAGAGTTTATGCAATGGTATAATTGCATGGATTTTCCCCATTTGTACGTCAGTACTTTTAATATCATTTTCTTATAACAAAGTCCTCAGAGCGGGTGATGTGTCTGAAACACTCAGTTCAACAGTGGCATACATTGGAAACATTGCCTTGATTTTGGATATTTTCTTTTATATTTCCAAGTTTAGCATTTGTGACTTTGTATTTGCATATACATACTTCTGCATTTGCATACTTTGTTACATTTTCACTCTTAACTTTCCATTGGTCTCATCTTGCAGCTTTCAGTGATCAGTTCCACTAAGGTGTAGGTTACACTCTTCCATATAACAGTTTTGAAATGTTTGGGTTCAAGATAAGAGAAAGTTTGAGTTTTGAAAAATGTTGATATTCTGTGTACGCTTATGAACAGTTATTTGCAGTTGATCTTTGTTTTAGGAACAGCAGTTGGATGAAAAGGATGCCCGGCGTTTCCAACTTAAAATTGCTGAGCTGAGTGCAATCATCAGGAAGCTGGAGGATCGCAACGCGCTGCTGTCAGAAGAAAGAAATGAACTGGTGAGTAGCAGCGGCAAATGCACTGCAGTTACTGCTTGTGAAAACACCGATGTGGCAGCATCTCACCAGCGCCAACATCAAGCTATTTTGTCCTTTGCTATCTGGAAAGTATTGCAGGACATCCACAGGGCCCTGTGCAGATGGGATACAGGAAAATTCAGCAATTTGGTGTAATCACTTCACAGTATTTCCCTATGCAGCTAAATCAGCCAAGCAGCATGAAAGACCTTATCAAATCTGTTCCTAGGTGAAAGCCGGGTGTCCCACATGCAGCAGATCAGTGTGGCCGAAAAAGTGAACTTGGTGAATGGAGGATGCAGCTGGTGAAACGTAGCGCAGTTAGGCTATGCTTGACCCCTCATCTGCTTGAAATGCAAAGCTGTACAAAGCTGTAAAGGAGTCAGGAAGAATGCTCTCTAAACGCTGGATGGCATTTGTCCTGCTAAGCACAGCATGCCTCTTGCAGAACTGAGCCAGAGAGCAACACATGGGAAAATCCCAGATCCGCTTGATTTGGGGAGAGTGTTAGACCAGCAGGTCAGTGGTGTGATTCACGCATGTGGTGGGAATATTAAGTGAGAGAATCGCTGGGAATATATATGGGAATAATTGGCTCCTCCTTATACTCTGTATTTAGTGGTACACCACATCACACTAATGTTTGCTTATAAAACAATGACTTTTTAAGGTGGCTTTGGCAAGAATTATTTTTTTTGTTTGTTTAATAAATACATTGCCCATGTGGTATATTTGTTCCACAGGTTGTGTATCTCATGAGGGAGGAACAATCCGCTTCCCTATGGACTATACCATGAGTTTCCTGATACTTTCTCCTAATGCAAAGCAGAATTTACTTCTATTATGATAGCTAAGCAAAATGAGTAATATACTTGATTAAAAAAAAGAACAGCTCCTGAGGTGTTAATTCTCTCTTAATTTTTCAGTTAAAACGTCTGAGAGAAGCTGAAAGTCAGTATAAGCCCATCTTGGACAAAAATAAACGCCTTAGTAGGAAAAATGAAGAGTTGTCACATGCCTTACGTCGAATGGAAAATAAACTAAAATTTGTAACGCAAGAAAATATAGCAATGGTAAGTCTGTGGGCTGTAACTGTAAGCTCCAGGGAGAGCAAGTAATCCAGTACTCACGGGGCTGATGAAGTCAGACATCACCACAAACTTGCAAGTTTGACAGGAACCTTTTCTCCTTTCCGTTCTTTGCTGTGAAGTTCTGAGTGGTTTGTGGCTTGAACTTGTTTTATTTTATATAAGATGTTTTATTTTAGCCTTAAAAACCAACAGTTCTAAAGAAAAGAAATTGTGTAAGCTTTGAGCAGTTGTTTGATCAAAATACACAATCACTGTCTGCTAAATTAAAATGTGCGCACAAACTACCTCACATAGCTTTGACTTTTGTATGAGAATCACCTCATAATCCTTAGGAAATCTGCACCTGTGATTCTCTTTCCCTTTGGTTTCAATTTCAATATTGTTAGTGGCCAACAGCTGGTAGCTAAACAGTGCTGACACTGCATGGATGTCAGCACTCCCTGAGACCACCGCAACCCATCATCATCTCAGGGAGAGCTGCAGTTCCAGGACTGTTGCAGATGAAAGCTACTGAGCAACCCAGAAAGAAGTGATGTTGATCCCAGCTCTGTACATCCCTTCTCCAGCAAGAGAAAGCCATCAGGCTCTGGGCAGAACTGAAGGGCAGGCGTAGCTGAGCTGATGGCCCCGCGGGCCTGCTGTCGTCCCCGGCCACTGTCATCTTCCCACTGCAGAGGATGAGGAGCAAGAACACGTGTGTTTGCAATCTGGGTTTATTGCTCAAAATAACCAGGGAGCAGGACAGCTGGTAGAACAGCCAGTAGATTAGATGCATTACTAGCTGTGAAAGGGAAAGGTTGTATACAGTTCTATAGCAAAGCCTCTTGATCGTTTCCTTTTTTGCCACATGGGTTTCTTTCAGAGGCAAAGAGCTGGAACAATAAGGAGACCAAGCTCTTTGAATGACCTTGACCACAGCCAGGAAGAAAGAGAAGCTGATGTGCTGAGACTGCAAGTTATTGAACAGCAGAATATCATTGATGAACTCTCCAAGGTAAGATATAATACTGCTGCACTTACTGGAGGGTGACTGAGGTCATAGCGAAAGAAAAGAAAGCCTAAGTGAGGGTATATGTGGGATGTTGTAAGCCAGCTAGCGTAGTTAACCTCAGTGGAAATATAGCAGACACTTCGATGGTTGGTAGTAATTGAACTGAGCCTAGGTTGTCTGTGATAAAGTATCTGGAAAAATCCTTTCAACCTACATTGCATTTACATGACAAAACCATTGCAGCACTTCCACTAGATATGCTAGTGACCAGATCCTGCACCTACAAAACAAAATGTCAGAGCTCCTTTAGCCAGAGACAACATCAGGCCTAAAGATAGCCACTGTGTAAAAAAGCAACATTCTGCAGTGCTGTGTTTTGGGTTTTTTTGCTTCTTTGTTAACACTGACTCAGTCTTTGGAAAGAGCAAATGAAATTATTTTGTATAAAGACATATACTGAAATCATATTACTCCTCAATATATATATATATTTTTTTACACTCAGTGACATTATTTCTTTCTTTTTTTTTTTTTATCAGACCCTGGAAACTGCTGGCTATGTGAAGAGTGTCATGGTAAGTATGAAACTAACTTCATCCTCACCTTTGTACACTTTAAATTGCTGTTCATGAAAAGCACTGGGGGTATAATAATATTTATTGTCACTTTTCTCTCTATTCGGACAGCAAGCTGACTCAGTGTCTGTCTCAGTGTGGATGTTACAAAAGTCCCTATTAGCCTTAGAAGTTGTTCACCAGAGAAAAATTTAGTGACAGTGGAGAGCAAACCTCTGTTGAGAGAGGAAAGCTTTCTTCTGTCATTAGGATGTCTGCACAGGCAAAAGTCAGCATGGTTGGCATGTCTCAACAGTTGATAGCGAGTGTCCCCCATCTCCGGGACAGCTCTGCCATGTTGGAATTGCATTTTTACATCTGATTATTGCTAGCCTTGACTCACCCATACTTGCATCTTCTCAGTCAGTACTCTTCCACATCTCATTTCTTTGCTATTGTTGGTAAAGATTTTGTGAAGTTTAGCCACTAATATGTATTGAAAAACTGTACCGTGCAGTTCTTCATTGCCAAGCGCGCAGCAAAGCTTTTGCTGTCAAATAAAAAAAAAAAGCATTTGATTATCTCCTGTCAATGACAATAATGCTAGGATTTGCCATTGGGTTGATGGGAGGGGCATATTATCAATGTCCTACAGTACCATCACATCTTTTAGCAAATGGTCGAGACAGAAGATTAGAGGAATCTTCCTTTTAGGAGTTTACTGGCTCTTCAATTCTGGAGTTTGCCTGTATTGCAATCCAGAATAAAAAAAAATGTTTTTCAGTACTATAAAAAATTAGTATCACTCTATAAAGAGAGCCATAATTTCCACCAAATAGAAAAATTGGCTGGCAGCAATAAATGCTTGAACCCTTTTTCAAAGTCACTGAGAACCTGCAGATCCTTAGAGAATGCAGCCCAGATGGGTTTGTTTTTGTTGTTATTGTTGTTCTTTTTTGAAAGAGTTTATTTCAAACAGTTTCAGAATTTTGTTAGTTTGTGCAAATTGCATGTGTGCATGTCCCAGGTGGCAGTAGAAACTGCAGTACAGCCAAGGGCAGGAGTTGGTGTTAGCTTCTCACCCCTGGATAAAGAGTCCATCTACCAGAGAAGAGCTGTAGCATGGACCTGAATGAGCACGGTTGTTCACGGAGCAGCTCTGAAATGAGGCCTAAGCTGTCAGTGTGCTGTGCTTAAGATAACCTGTTTGCTTTTGCTATTTTGATGAGTATAAAAAGCAATTGCTGCTTCTATACTGCAAACTTGGAAGATGTTGGAGTAAAATTAACACCTGACTGGTGAAAATGTGGTTATTTCATTTTGAGGCAGTGGCCAGCACTGACATTACTGTTCTTTGATTGCCTACTAATACTAGTATGATTAATTTAAGTAACAGCTCTCTGAAAACAGCTAATGTGTGTATCTGATTCTTTCAGGAACGTGACAAGCTGTTAAGATATAGGAAGCAAAGAAAAAAAATGACAAGAATTCCTAAGGTAAAAAAAAAAGCAAAACTTGTATTGTGACATGCTGATGGACATAGTGTCTTCTGAGAGGGGGGTTAAATGTGGTCCTCACTGGCCTTGGGGGTGTAGACACAGGGTTTGTGTCTTTGTGCTGTGACCCCCACCACGAACTATACAAAGTTAGAAGTGACTTCAGATACTTTGGGCTGTTAATCTTAAATTTGGGACAAGTAGTTCAAGGACACTCATAGACAGAGTACTGTGATAACTCGGAAAAGATCTGGTAGGGGGTATTTTGCCCGGATGCTGTGCCTTGTACCCGCATCGCACATCGGTGCTGGTCACTGCCCTCCCAGCAGCCAAGGCACTTTGTGACGAGACAGATTTTATGAATTAACACATCTCAAAACGATCTCTCAATGGCATTGCCTGGAAATACAGTTAGGTTGTAAATTATTCATTATGGAGTTTAGTACCATTCAAGAATTGCTGGTTATAAGCAGCAGCCCTGAACTATTAGAGTTCAGGGAAAAAGAAAACGTTAGGTAATGAATGCTTGGCAGAATGCTAATATAACTACCAACATTGTGACAACGTTGTAACATATAATGTCAGGGACCTGAGGGTAAGCTGTGCTCTGCCTATGAGGAATTAAGTCAGTGGTGGAGCTACTGAACCTACAGCTAACGAGTTGGGGCTAATGTGAGATCAACTCCTTTGCTCCTATTGTGGAGCAAACAAGCGCCAGGCAATGCCAAGAGGCTGGGCACATGCTAGTGCCTGCAAACAGAAACCAGGCTTTTGAAGGAGAGCTAGCTTTATCTCCTTAAAAAATCATCCAATGCAAATAAACACAAAAAGCCAAAATCTAGAAATGGTCGTGTAAATCACCAACTAAAAAATCTCTTTAAAAATGTGTTTGCAATGTCATCTTTGGCTTTCAAACCTTTAAAAATAAATCTTTCTTTAGTACCACTAGCCTCATTCTTTTAAACAGAAAGCAGGTTTGAGTAGTAAAATGGATTTTAAACTGTAAAAATGGTGCTGTGGTAATTAACTTCAATTTTTCAAGTAGAATATTTCTTGAAAATTAACTTTTCACATGAAAGTTGTGGTAATGACAGAAGGGTCATTGTGATGATGATAGTGAACTAACAAAGACATTTCAATGCACAGTTCCCACCTTACACTGAGATGAACACACAGAGACACAAAGAAAAAAAAGGTGATCTGCCTCAGCTAGAGAAATCGGAAGGAAAATAAAAAAAAAAAAATAAGGTGAACACCATGATACCTAACAACAAATATGATAATTCAGTGATGAAAATTGTTTTAGTTAAGCTTAGAGCACTATCATTGGGGTGAGAAACCTTTACAGAATATATGGAAAGAACTGGATCAGTTTTTCAAAAAGCAGTGCAATAAAAATTACCAAGTAATCAGGGATTCAGGTTCCGTTGAAGGTGTACACGTTTAAATCCTGCAAAGGTGCAGAGTTTAGAAATGCTTTCAAAATCACTGCCATCTCCCCCGGCGTTGTGGGGTGGGTTCAGCTGACTGTGCTGCAGGATGTACGGCACGGGTGGGCTGCACTTACACCTTGTCTCTGGCCAGAAGCCGGTTGTGGAGACGTTTTTCGGCTATGATGAAGAAGCTTCCTTGGAGTCTGACGGTTCCTCTATCTCATACCAAACTGACCGAACAGATCAGACCCCGTGCACTCCTGAAGATGACTTGGAAGAGGTATTCATCAAAACTATGTGATGATATTTAATTATTAATGTGCATTTTCAAACCCCCCTATTACTTTGTAATAAAATTCCTGGTCTGTTCCTTTCTGGTCAACTCTGACCAGAAAATTAAAAATTGGTGCTAAATTTAATGCTGCGCATGATAGTTAATATTTCTGGGCCTCGAGTGTTCGGTAACTTCACAACTTTTAGCCAAGCTGGAAATATTATATCTTAATAGTATTAGATTTAGAATGGGTTTAGAGGTTAGAGGTCCAACAAGACTGAGAAGCTGGGTGACCCTAGGAACCCCCTATTTACACTGAGATTTTCTGCAGGCCTGTGTGAGTGTAGTCTGGGTTCGGGTTCTTCTGTTTACTGTTTCGACCTCAGCAGAGAGTGCAGCCGTAAGTGATAGTGTTTGTATTCCTTGAGTGAGAAGTAAGCAGTCAAATAAAGCAGCAGTGTCTAGAGGAAAAACTGTCTCCTTGCAAGTATATTGAGGTCATGACTTTTCTGGAGGCTTTGAATGCAGAGTGTACAGAGGTAATACAAATAAAAAGGAGTATTTTCAGTATTTTGCAAGGTTTCCCTACAAATGCACTCCTGAGTGTATGTCAGAACACTGCCCTGTTACACGTTGCTGGTTTTAACAAGAATCTTGTAATAAACAAAAACTTCTTAATAATGACATGCAGCCATTTCATGCTACGATGGCTGCAATTTTTCATCTGCCATTTTGCCTGTTTCATGGGTTGTAATTAGATCTGTTATAAAAGGGAACCTAAAGAATTCATATCTCTATCATAAAAAATACATGACTGATTACCAGGTATGTGCTGCACTGCCGGAAGTCTGAATATACTTTTCTGTGTATGAGTCTATTTATTTTTCGTTCCTCTGACATTTTTTTTCCTGTTCAGATAGTACGAAGTTTATGCATGCATCCGGCAGTATAATTTTATTTCATGAAATAAAATGGACTGGAATTCCATGACTGGAATAAAATATTCCAGTCAACCTGGCATGAAAGCATTCAGTGCTGGATATCGTAAGGATAGTAAAGAAGATGAAGGGTGTTTTTCGTGTTGATGTCACCATTTCTACAAGTATCCACTCTAGATTAATGTTTTAATGATTGAGTGAGATGTCAGGCTTGGCTTATTCTCAATGTTGGAAACCTTTTGTTGTTTCAAGAAAGCTGTAGTTTCACCTGTAAATGTGATAACTTTGCCTGGTAGAGTAATAAAGGGTGATTCGATCATTAGTATGTTACATGGCTGGCAAGTTTTTCTTTTCAAGGCAGGGGGAATTCTCTCTCTCTCTCTCTCTCTCTCTCTCTCTATCTCTCTCTCTCTCTCTTTTATATATATATATATTACATTTTGTTGAAGTAAGTTAATGCAAGAGATGTTTAATGGACAGAAGAGAAATAGTTTGAGAGCACATGAACAAGATCTTTAGTACTACGCTTCCCAAGTTACATTTTAAAATTGATACTTATAGCACTTTTTAGAGAAAGCAAACATAATCCACTCTTCTTTTTTTTTTTACTCTCATTGCAGAAAAAAATAAGCAACTGGTGCAATGAATATTTATTTTTAACAATTCCAGGGTATGGCCAAGGAAGAGACAGAACTGCGGTTTCGGCAGCTGACGATGGAGTACCAGGCTCTGCAACGAGCATACGCCTTATTGCAAGAACAGGTCGGAGGAACATTGGATGCAGAACGAGAAGTTAAGGTCTAAATGGCTTATATTACATGCAAATAAAGGATTGTAATTGTATGCAGCTCTCTAATTTTACCTGCTTAGGTTGTTTTCAGACTGAAGCGGCACCAGTCAGGCCCTCCAGCACGTCGCCAGCCACGAGCTCAGGGCGGGTGGGCTCAGCCATGTTGGCTGCCAAGCAGGCAGTGTGGTCCCTAATGCCAGTGGGCTTGTCCAGCCTGCCATGGCCAAGTGCTGGCTCATTGAAGAAAATGCAGTTAATACGTTCTACTCTTTTCACCTCTGATCAGATTAAAAGAAATTCAGCTAGAATTCTTATGGGAAATCCTTAAAATTAAGCTCTCTTTCTATAAAAATCTAGTATGTATGGCCTTAAATACATAATACCTGGTATTTAATTCCTCTGGATTTTACGAGATTATATGATTCTTCAAAAAAATGTTTAAAAGGCTTATAGTTGAGAGAGATTCATTTTCTTAATTAAGTTGCGAAGTATCCTATGTTGTTCTGTCTGCCTGTCTGTCTCTAACAGTCCATGTGGCTTCAATCATCCAGTGTGTCATTTTGTTATGAGGTATGAAATGTTATGTTTGTTCTGAACATGTTGTATATTACAAGAACTTAGTGTGGCGTATAACTGCTTGGGGCACAGAATGCGATATATAGTGAACAAAGGGACAAATTCTGTTTTGAGCTAGCAGTCTGAAGTCTATGAGGAAAATGAAACTGTAAAGTCTTAGTTTTGCTCTAAATCTGTTGTGTGCATGCATTGTCCAGAGATACTTTTTGTAGGTCTAGGTAAGGATGCCAATGTTGGGAGACAGTTAGTTACATCTAGCTCAGTCCCTCCGACGGGGACACCCCAGGAGCTGCAGCAAAGCAGCACCTTACAATCAAGCTGTGAATTTCCCAGCTGCAGGCAGTTCCCTGGCTCCGATTAGACATTAGACGTTAAATAAACAGCCTAATGCCTCTAACTGGATTCCATCATTACAATAATATTTTGGCTTTCTTAGCTATGTAACTAGTCTGTTTGTCCTCCACAGAATAATTCAAAGACATAAATGCTAATTTCACCACCATCTCTACTGGTATCTCCTGTACAAGTAGGTTTAGCAACATCTCTTCTCTGCCAGCTACCTCCCCATTTGTCAATAACAGATCATCTCACTCCCTCTGAATGCTAAAATCTTGTTAAAATTAACTTTCCCAGAAGACTGCCCTATGCACTGAAGCATTAGGAATTGCATGTGTAAAGAAAATTAAAATGAAACAAGACATGGATAACGTCAGAAGTGACTCAATTTTACTTTTTCTATAGTAAGACAAAAAGAGAGAACAATACAGGTAACGGAAACAAATAAGATAATTTTCATTGTAAATAACAAGATAAATAGCAGATAAATGGTTTGAGGAAAGAAAATGTTCTATAAAACCATATTTGATGAATAAAATGGCTAATGACAATTACATTTATTCTCCAGCAAGTTGTAGGAAAGGGTTGGCTATTTAAGTAAGCATGCAGCTACTAGCATCGTTGAAAATTATGTACAATACAGTAAGATCAAAAGACAGGGTACTAAATGTATAAGGAGCAATGCAGTTTGTCAGTTTGTATCATTACATAGGTAGGGTCTGTTCTGAGCTATTTAACATAGCAAAAATGTAAAGGACGCAGCTGTGTCCAGAATCCTGGCATAATACTTTTCATTTATTTTCATGGCGAAATGAATCTTTGCATTGCACTTTTTTATACACTTCCTTGTAGAATAAGGAAGGGTGCTAAATACAGGCTGTCATAATCAGCTGTAAGAAGCCATTTATTTTTTGTTGTCCTAACATCTACCTACTACGATGCTGTTTATCTTGATCTTAAATCTTAAAATTATTATCCCTTCTTACAGACCTCGTTCTATGATTAATGAATAATGCTGTGTGGTTAGCTGCAAATTTATTCTGCCATAGAACTTTAAAAATTCTTTGTTAAAAGTAATTGATGTTTTAAGTATTTTATGTATGTGTTAGCTTTTAGCTTTTAAAGAAAGTTTTGTTTATCTATTTTATTTCATTTTTCCCTCATATCCTACAGACACGTGAGCAGCTCCAAGCAGAAATACACAGATCTCAGGCTCAGATAGAAGACCTAGAAAAGGCTCTTGCTGAGCAGGGTCAGGTAATGCACGCAGCCAAACATGGGTCCTCTCTCCAGTCTTGTTCGGGGTGCAGTCAAAGTGCTGGGGGTGGCCAGGGCTCTAAAAATGTGCCAGTCCATGGTACTGAAGATGCTCACGACACTTCAGTGTTTATGTATGTATGGAATAATCCTGATGCTACTTTTCAATAGCTGTTTTGTTGCTAATTGCAAAACTCATGTACCAGGGAAGCAATTACAGTCTCTGTCAACATGTAGTGTAGTGACCTACCCTGCAAAACCCCCACTGACACTGCACTCCTGATTAAGGAGACATTAATGTAGCCTGCTGAGTACTGTTTCAATAAATGTGTTAGTTAATTGAAAAGACATCTCTTAATACCTGTGGTCTAGTTGGTTCCAAGGAGAGCCAGGCACACGAGGGCTTTTGAAAACCCCACTCTCTGCATATACGTATTTTAGTATCTCAAATATCAGTCTCCAAACCCCTGAGTCCTCATCAGTGTTTCCATGATAACTCCCACTGAAATCAACAACCATTAAAGACCCATATGTATTTTCTGATCTCAGTCTTAATGCCTCACTTGCTTCAATGCAGCGGAGGTAACGATGGATAAAACTGCATGAGAGATTCTGAGCTGCTCAAATGTTACAGTAAGGGAAAGCAAAAGTTAGATGGTGAAGGAGTACCTAATTTAGAGAAGTGTATAGCTATGAAGTCAAAGTAAGTATGGTACATCTACAGGACACTGAGAATTTCTCTGCACAGCCAGAGAAGAACTGAATTCCCATGCTCATTGTCACTGCGGGAATTCCTAAAGCACAGGATGTGACATCCAGCTGACAGTCGTGACCGGAGACCAGACTTCTTACTTAGACAAGGAAATGCAAAAGTTCTGCTTGAGTAGAAGTGGCTGAAATCTTTAATATTGCGACTGAAGAGCAGAAAATGATGGACACGGACAAGCATTCCACACTAATCAAGCAGGCTACGCACATGTTTATCTTTAGAAATGAGTATTTTTATTTCCAAATATATTTATAGGCAGGTGAGAATTTAAAGGAACTAAGCAGGTAGGCTCAACTTGCTTTCCTGCAACAAATTAATCCAGGGCCTCTCTATGCATCAATTAATGCATCTGCATCTATCCCTTAATTGTCACTAGCTTACTTGCTCTGTTATTTTATTATGCATCTCTTCAAAATTAAACCAGTGAATACCAGGTCAGTTCCATTATCATTTTGAAGATGTATATAACTAGTGAAAAAGCATTAGAGTAAAGAGTGTTTGTCAAGAAGTTGGTCCACTTTAAAACCTCAAAGACTAGCTGCATTTTTGATACCTAGGAGAAAATCAGGAAGGTTAGATAAAGGAAGAATGTTTATTTTCTAATGAAATATTTACTTAGCATCTGTAAAAGTAAGCTTTCTTTACCAATAGCTTTCCTCGTAGCCCCATAAGATTTTGCTTTATTAAAAGGAGGTGTTAAAACAGAAAGTTGTTAAACATTTTAAGAGGAGGGGGAATGCATGGTAAAGGCTGTTAGTCATTTTTTTCTTATGTTCAGAAATATGTAAATTTTATTCAGTGTAATTGAAATTTAATACTAACTGCATAGCTAGAAGTATCCCTTTTATTACAAACCATTTTTCTTATCTGAAGGAGTTCTTTTTAATCACTGGAGTTTTCAAATTCCATTTGTACCCTACAGACTTTGTTAAAATAAGATGGAGAAGTTGAGCTTTCGTATCATAGGAAATACAGAGTTGCAATTTCATATGCAATATTATTCTTCTCTATATGTGTAATTTAATGAAATACTTGCTACTGTGTTTGTGCTAAATATTGCCAGTTTCACCTATACGTAATTACCATTTGTTTTTCAAGGACATGAAGTGGATAGAGGAGAAGCAAGCATTGTACAGAAGAAATCAAGAACTCGTAGAAAAGGTGTCCAATGCTTCTATTTGTATTATTCAAATAATAATTGTTGCCTAAGGAATGCAGAAGATGCACTATTTTAATCTGTATCACACAGCTCTACTGGAAATAATTCACATATAATAACAAGGTCCTTATAAATTCACCAGAAAAAGTGGTTTTCTGTGATTCCCTATTGCTCCATAAGATTTCCCAGTGCAAGGTCGTGTGAGAACAATGCTGCTGGGACCCCCAGCATTAGAGCTGCAGGTCTCTGTCATGCCTGCAGCAGCGAGAGTGGGCTGGGACCCTCAGCAGGCAGCCAGCCAAAGCTGTTCACTCTGACCCTGGCATTTCCCAGGCACGGTGGATGCATGGCAGATCCCGAAGGAAACTCTGTAAACCGTGCTAACACATATTGCTTTATTTTACAGATAAAACAAATGGAAGCAGAGGAAGCTCGCTTAAAGCATGACGTCCAGGATGTTAAAGATCAAAATGAGCTCCTGGAGTTCAGGATCTTGGAGCTTGAAGTGAGCACGTGTTGCGGATGCAGTCCTGCCTACCCGCTTTGGGCTGCGCTAGCCGAGGCTGGGGAGCACCAACGCTTCGGGAACTCCTTCAAGTTTATTCTAAAAAGCTACATTGCACTGAATGAGACCAAAGTATTTGGTACAAAGTGCTAACAAAAGAAAAAGAAAGAAGATCATAAGTTATTTTAAGATCCAGAAATTGGGTCCTGATACAGATACACATTTTACTACACTTCATCTGTTCTGAAAATTCAAAGAAATAGAATCAGGATTGAACATACATGGAAAAAAAAAGCTTTTTTTCATTGCCAAAAATAATTGCTGTATTCCAACTCTTGCTAAACTTACAGAGAAGAGATCGCATGGCATGGACTGTTGTATTTACTCTGCCCAGCCATCTGTTTTCTATATAATTAACTGTATAAACAAAATCTTTAAATTCTTGGAAACAGTTTTCAAAATTCTCCAAAGAGAGAATAAAAAAAGCAGCCACTTACCTGAAAAATATAAATGCTATCTAGATTTTAGCAAATATAAATATATAGTTATGTTCAAATACATTACATAGTCAAAACAGTGGGTAGTGGTCATGATCAGTCCCCAGTGAAGAAGCACGGTGGGAATATATTAGCACTGCTAGTGTGTATGCCTACCTTTGCTCTGCAGCGAGGTGGAGGGCTTCCCTGTCAGCCCCGAGTACCATCACAAAAGCATTTGGTCTGCCCAGAGAAACAGCTCTTGTTCCTGACTGTTAGAGTAAATAGCCACAAGCCAGAGGAGGAAGGGGTTTGTGCTCTCTGTGTGTGAAATAAAGCCACCATGTGATAGCATTACTTTGTAATGTATGCATCTTTTTCATATCTTATTTATCAAGTTCTTAGTGAAGTTGACATTTGTGAGATACAATAGTATTTCACAATACTGTTGTATATACTAATAACAATAATACAACAATCAGACAATTGTTGTTGTTTCAGGAGAGAGAAAGAAGATCACCTGCTATCAACTTTCATCACATTCCTTTCACGGAGGGGAAAAGCCCTCTCCAAGTTTACTGCGAGGCAGAAGGTGTAACAGTAAGGGATTCTCGTTTCATATTTTCCTTTCTCTAAATAAAATCAGATACTCTGTTCTGACTCCTGGTTTTCCATTTCTCTCTTGTTAGGACATAGTAGTAGCAGATCTGATGAAAAAATTGGACATTTTAGGGGATAACGCCGTAAGTGTATGTTCCTTTAATATATTGTGCATGCTTTGGTAAATATTGTCCTTATGTTAATGTAGCAGAGCCTTCTTGGTTTGTTATTGCAAGAGCTGTCTTCAGTGTGATCAAAGTACTAGACTACAAGCTAATGTTTCCTGGCTTTTTAAGATTTTTGTTGATAGCCTTCTTAAAAGTGCCATGCAGGATCTTGATATCACAATATTGCTTTTAAGCTGTCAGTGATTTGGAAAATAGTTTGAAACTTTGACGTTTACATTTTTTTTTCTAGCCACTGTTTACACATGGTTTGCTCTTTTGCTTACTCTGTGTTTGCTTTGCATTTGCATTTTAATAGCTTTTTTATTTTTTTATACATTTTTTATGGGTTTTAATTTTGTCTAATACCATAAACCTTCAGTAGTAACTGGGATATTAAACAAATAGTTAGAACAGCAGCATGAAAAGAAGAAGCAAATAGTAAGCAATTTGAAGGTGTTTCTCCTTTATCAAATTGAAGTGATTAGTTATGCACACATATATCTTATGTATATACATATATATATATCATGTAATTTTGTTCTTGTATAATTTTTTCCTGAGTTCTCACCTAAAACCAGAGCCACAGAGCTGCTCTGGCTGCAAGCGTGAGAGGAGGGACGTCACTCCTCTCTAAGCACAGGTCTCGCAGATCCCTCGGCCGCTACGGGGTGCTGCCAGGGAGACCCCAGCACGGACAGGGGGTCTGCAGGGCGGTCCTTGCCTTCCCGCAGCTTCTCGCTGGCGCTGCCCCGCTCTCCCCCTGCTTTCCTTTTGTAGCACCTCTGTAAATATCAGTCAGGGTACCAGCAAAAATGCTGTCCCCTGCCTTGGAGCACCTGGAAGTACTTTTCCCCTATGTCTCTGGTTAGACCACTTGAGTTGCCATGTCTTTGTTGTCCCCACTCTGATATTGACACCCCTTACCTCACAAAATCAAACCAAGTGTAAGTAGCAGAATTGAAAGACATTGAACCAATTAGTAATATTCACCCTGACTGCAATTAATGATACTTATATTGGCAGAAGTGTGAAAAATCCTGAAGTCTTTAGTGTGTGAGGAATAAAAAAAAGATAGACATAAACTCAGGCACCAGTGAGTAAGACTGACCATGGTAATGTGCAGAAAGATAACACCCATTAACCTGTTGATGCCTGTAGTAACATGGTCTTCAGTGGAACTATTAATGTCGGGTTAGTGACATGCAAAGTGTTCTGCAATAGTATCCTGATTAGGCAACGTGGAGACAAATGGTAATAGAAAAAGTGAAACTTTTCTCACATTTTCTGTTCCCTTTCTTTTCCTGTTGTTTTCAAAAAAAAAAAAAAGAAAAAGAAAAAAGTTACTTACATTTATGCAATAGACAATCATTTACGTTTTGCTCAGGAGTCCTCAGCAAATGTCTCCTCCCATCTTTGCCAATTAACACATTCACTGTTCCCAGCCTTGTGCATTAAATCAACGTTCACCATAGTTAACCTTC
>VXAL01019484.1:0-19433 GCA_013399475.1 Chauna torquata | reverse complement strand
TGAATAAAATATTTTTTTTTATTTTAAAATTCGTTGTAGTAGCTTTAAAAGACATTGGTCTTCCTCTGTGTCTAAGCGTACTATATTAGCTTGCCAAAGACTCATTATTCAGTGGCTCATTCAAGCCACTCAGGATTAAAATCTTATCAGAAACAACATTCTGCAATAAACTGAAACTGTGATGAAAGTTATAGTGAGATTACCTATTTAAAAATTTCATAATTAGCAAAGAAAGAAAAAAAAATCACATTACGAAGACCCACTGCCCATGAAACAGAAGTAAGGAGAAAAATATATACATATATCAGGAAGTTCTATGGCTTAATAAAGTATTGAAATATCCAGAAATATAAAAATTGCTCCTTTTCCATAGTACTTCATCCAGCACTACCTTCTTATACTAAACCTGACCTTTTCTTTCAAGTCTCCTTGATTGCAAAGCGAGCACAACTGTCTTAACTGAATAAGTCTTCATACAGAACAGCAGTATTCTCTCAGCTACCCTGGATATCAGCATCCCTGAATACCCTGGTTTATAGAATGCTCCTTTTAAGCACTGTTTGGTTCAATGGAACTTCTTTTCTTAGAAATAAATAAAGTAATATTAATTACAGCCTTTTGAGCCCTGAACATCATAAACACAAATCCCAAAGATAGTATCAAGCATATCATTTTACTTCTATTTTTTTAAAATGAATCTTTGTTCGTTAAGAAAAACTACTGTATTTTAAGTGACAAATAAGCATTTGCTTAACTGTTAAGAGAAATGCAGCTTAAACAATATTCTACCTCCACTGGAAGGGATCATCCAATAGAATTTGTGAATACCAATGGAATCAATTCAGGATGTCCATTTACTTTCAACTAGCTGCTGTAGAAGAACCATAAAATTCTGCCAGACCTCAGTGGAAGATCAGGTCTTTGTCATTATAAAATTTCTACTGTTCATAATTTTTAAAAATTTTCAAAGTGTTCCATTTTGACAAGCTGCAAATGAAATGAAATAGTTGTAAGCTGTAATAGAGCTATGGCTTGTGTATAAAGAGTGTTTAGATAATAAGAATCTAGCTAAGAAGCCTTCAAATCCTGAAAGTGTTTAAATGCATTTGACATTTCTCTTGAGAGTCCTTGAGTTCAATATCTGAAAGAAAGCTCGCTAGCAACTTGGTGGTGTGACAGGGTCATGTCTGCATCTCCTGTTCCATGAGCCGAACAAAGCTTCCTGGAGCTGTGATACAAAGGCATGAATCTCTGAGTGACTAGAAAAGGAACTATGGCGTGATTGGACTGAGACGGTCTGAGTTCTGGTCACTCATCATGCTTATTTTCAAGAGGTTATAAACATTTAAGCTTACAAACAGAAAGTATTTCTCAGATTGTGCTGACGATTGCATGTGACTTAACTCATGCTTTTTGTAGTGTGGCCATATCAGTTTATCCCAAAAAGGAAACTGGCTACATAGAAAGAAAGGCCAAATCCAGCATTAACCCTTCCCTGAGTTATCCTCTTGACTTTGGCAATCACTCAGATTTTGGGGGTCCTCTAAACAACAGACTGCTTCCACACAAGTGTGTTTAATAGGTACTCTTCAGTTAAATTGCTTGTTGTGGTTTTGAACTGTGATCTTGTGGCAATAAATTCCATAACATAACTGCAGAACTGTAACTTCTTGGCTGGTGTCATCAATGGGTGGCATCAATTTATTGTTATAAGTACTGAACAACTTGTTTCCTACTCATTTTTCCTTACAATTTTTTATTTATAGACTTTAATTATCTGACAATTTGACAATGAAAGTAAAGGAACATGCAAAACTGCAAAGTCAAATTTAATAAGGATTTTCTTGTAAATTTAGTCCATATATGCTACTTTTTAGCTCTGGCATTTCTTATAATTACTTACAAATTCTTACAATTCTTCCTTTTGGAGACAAAAATTTCCATCAGATGCATGAGATATTCCTTTCTAATCTATTATTAACTCTGTACATCCTACAGAACAATCTGGTCCACAGTTTATAAGAAATAATAATAAAAATAATTTATGTTTCTTTCTGTTATCTACCAACTGAGATACATTGCTAAAATGTTTAAGTTTGTAAAAATCCATGAGAATGGTTTCCATTAAATGAGAATGAAAGCAGAGAAACAAGGACTGAATTCAATGCTGGACAAAAGCAAGCAGTGTCAGGGTCAAAGAAGTATTTAAAGCTACTAAGAAGGACACAGAAAGGAAATAAAGAAAGTTCAAATGGAAAACAACAGGGTTATGAATGGCACGGAACAAAATGTACTAAAAGGAGAGGAAAGAGAAGGTAGATGAGCAAAGCAACGTGAGAAGAAATCAAAGGTTTGTAAAGACTCACAAACTACACAGGACATGCACTGGGTACGGTGGGAAGGTCTGCAGAATAACACTGAGAAAGAAAAATACTGGAAAAGTGAATGCAAAAGATCATGGAAGACAGATAAAAAATAGTGATAACTAGCCTGTTTTTGAGGTTCAAAATTTTCGAAGATTTAAAAATGTGCTCCCTGACACACATTTGCTAGACTTTGCCTTTCACCCTCACCAGCAATGTACAGAGGAGGAACAATTCACCAAAGAGGAAGTGTTTATACTTTGCTCCACATATGCTCTTGTTACACACTGCTAACTCCAGGACTACAGGATGACTTACATTCTCTGCTTTTTCCTCACCATACCTGCCACCCCTCTTTGCTTTGGAGTTGGAAAGGAAAAAAAAATGTTTCACAGCCAAATGAGTATATTATGTTCTTTCCTCAGTGTTGGCTAGTGTTGTGGTTTTTTTCTGTGAAAGCACTTTTTTGCATAAAAAGTCCATCACCCAATAAATTATGGGGAAATAGTCATTAGAAGATACTTTCCTAAAGCTGGATAGAAGTTCGAGGTTTCCAATTTCTAGTACCATGCAGCATCAGCTCACGTTGCATGTCCTGGGGAAGAGCAGACTGCAGGATTGCAAGCAGACTGGGACCAAGTGGCAAGAAGGAAGACTGACTTCAGTGTCCCCTTAAAATGGTATCAAACAAGAATAATGATTTGCTTTTCTCAGTTTCTTGCCGGGCTGTAATCACTGAGCTGCTATCTATTTAAACCACAATTTATCTTCTCTGTCATGTTATGTTATGTACTCAAGGCAGCTACAAAGCTAACTGTCACAAAGATCCAAATTAAATTATAACCATGAATACATGCAGCTTCAGTTAAAGAAAAATGACGCAATGTCTCTACAGCTGTTATTTATGAAATACAACTGGTCGGATGCTAAGAAAAAAATATGGCTGAGACAACTAAGCACTGTTTTTTGGATGATTACAAATAAAAATTATTGCCAATAAATCTGCCAGTCTCAATAGATCCACTCCAGATAGGAAAATGGGCAGAGACAAAACTGCCTTCATATTACTAATAAAGCTGGTAAAAATCTTTGACCTAACTCAAGAACAAAAAGTTATTTGCTTTTGATAATTGAATGCTGGGAGAGAAGCTTTAGTCTTAGAAGATTTAAAATTAAAAAGTTGAAAACAGAACAAGAAACATAAAGGCTGTTGATCTGATATAAGAAGAATTTTCTAATTTGTGCTAGTTATTGGCTATTAACTGGGTAGTTGGATTTCCAATGATACATTCAATTTTAATTCTAGTATCTCAGGGACTTCAAATGGACTTTCAAATAAAAACTATACATATGGGTAGCTTTTCATCATTTTTAAAAAGGAATAAGTGTTTTCCTTGTTATAGAAGAATATCATAGCAGGAGGGATACTGGACTTTTTTCTGTCTTGGGTTTAGTGATACAAGCTTAACCACTTGGACCAACTGGTCCAAGTCCTCCAAGCTTAGTTGCAAGCTTTCTATATAACCTTCGTGGAAAACAAAACTTAATCAGTCCTATCTGCAAATAACTGCAAATAACAAGAGGTTTTCCTCACCTTAGTTGGACGTGTGTGTGTGTGTGTGTATATATATATATATATATCAGAAAGGACAGTGTTGAGTATTTAGAATAATAATTATATTGATGGAGAATCGTTCAAAAATATTTTTGCCTATAACCAGTCTCTAGACATTTCTTTTTAACTTATTTTACATCTTATGTTACAAAAAAAAATTTCCTTATGCTTTCACAGCAGTTAATCTGATGAAGACAGAGAAAAAAAAAAAAGATTTCACAGTTCACAATTTGATCAAGTTATGTTCATAAGACAGACCATTTAAAAAGAGAAATAAAAAGCCAGCAAGTATGTAAAACTGACATTTGAAGCAGTCGGGCTAAAAAGGCAGGAAACTCAATCCCACAGTTAATATAAAATAAATGCAGATGTGCAAGGGCATACCGATTTTTCCATTTGGGGATATAAGCCCATAATATTACACCAAAACAACTATTTCTAACAAAAAATGATGTTTTTCAAAGTTGAATACCATTTGTGGTGACCACTGATGAGCTCTACATACTATTTCAGAAGTTCAGTTGGCACTAACTGTCTTGCTAGGTACGTGAAGGGAAGTAGTATCCCTTTTTTTACGTACAAGTTTCTAATAATGCACAGTTCTGTAGCTTAATTAGAAATCTTTTGTCTTTCAATATTTTTAATAAGGGCTAGAAAAGACCCTGTTTTGATATCAGCTATCCTTAGTAGCAACATTTCACAGCATGCAACCTTAAAAGGTCAACCTGTCAGGCTGTAATACATAAAATACGAATGAAAATGAGGATAAGGAAAATCTTCTCTTGAGTTGAGACTACTCTTCTACAAAACCAAAGCAATACTGAGAGTCATCCTGTCAGTAAGAACCACATATACTTCAGCTATGAGATAAAGTACAGTTCTTAAAAGTCTAAAAGTCTGTTCACTGATTAAAAATAGAATCATAGAATAGTATCATAGGATGGTTTGGGTTGGAAGGGACCTTAAAGATCATCTGGTTCCAACCCACCCTGCCATGGGCAAGGACACCTTCCGCTAGACCAGCTTGCCCAAAGTCCCATCCAACCTTGCCTTGAACACTTCCAGGGACTGGCATCCACAGCTTTTCTGGGCAACCTGTTCCACTGCCTCACCACCCTCACTGTGAAGAATTTCTTCCTATTACCTAATTTAAAATTACCCTCTTTTAGCTTAAAACCACTACTCCTGTCCTATCACTACAAATTTAAAAAAAAAAAAAAAATCAGGTAAAAATCAGGTGTTAGTTTGTTCAGTGGCCATTTATTTTGTCCATTGTAATTATTATCACAACATTAGCATAGCAAGAGAGAGTTGCCCTGAGCTTGAGTTGGGGAGCTGCTATTTTCTGGTTGCTACTTTTGGTTGTCTGACTGACTGGCTGATGCAAGAGTGCTAGGTGTGTTTCCAGAAGGTTGATGGTTCATGAATAGCAGACCATTGTCTGGTGAATAGTCTATCCATATCTCTGAGGAGGACATTGTCAGGAGCAACTGAGTGGCTCAACACAGCTGTGTATCATCTGTGAATAGTCCATTGACATCTTCAAGGAGCACCATACGATAAATCATAGTTTTCTTTGTATATATTGATTATGCAAGCACATTGCATAAGCACTTTATTGTCTTGCTGTCCCGTGCCATAACTGAGGAAAGGAGCATCTTGCCACACTGGTGTAATAGTTGCGTTTTTCTGTCATGCAATACTTTGTTTCTACCAATACATTCAGCTGCAAAACAGTTAATTTTCTGTTTTCAACATAAAGTATAATCAGCTACTTGTCTAATGACTCACCACAGACCTCTACACAGGAAGGTTAACACACTAATTTGCTTTTGAGAACTTTTCACACCCTCTATTACTTTTCTCTAGGCAGCTTCATAAAATGGCGGAAAACCTATTCCAAAGAACTATATCAAGGAAACAACATAGCACTATGTGTTTTCTCCAGGCATGAAATTTTTAATGGGTTATGTGAAATAACACAGAAGCAACTCCTGTCCACAGAAGAGATTTAAAATGTTTTTTGTTTCAAGGATAACCAATTTTATGTTCAGACTTTCTGGTCCTGAAAGCTGCATTAGTCCTTCATATTGAGTGCTGAATCTCCCTAGAATCTAAATTGTCAAATCACTAGTTCCCCAAGGAGACAATTTTCAGGTTTTGCATGTCATCCCCAAATCTCAATAATACTAGAACAACAGAGCTTTACTGAGATGGTTATATGCCTGATTGCCTTTCAAACACCTATTAAAACAGACCTGCTTTCACTAGGACAGCTGCCAAGCTAATGAAAGTCTGGGGTGAACCTACAAGAAATGACAACATGCACAAATGTTCCTCTTCATAATGGTCATGAGAAATACACTAATTTCTTTTAATCTACTCTGTTACGACACTCAACATGGCGCTAGGAATCCTTTTCCTTCAAAACAAAAACCAACTAATTTTAGTTTTAAGAACTAACTACACGTATTCACTGCTTGAGTGACTTCTCTGTGACACACTCTGCTTATTTCTCCTTTTACACCACCACCAGCTAATCATCTCTGCTAAAATACACATCCTGCAAGAGAATCTTTCTAGTTAAAGAAAAATTTAAAATTCTGATAGCTTGTTTCTCAACTATATACTGCAAAGTCCCAACAACAGCATCAGATGTATTGGGCTTACCTGGCAAGGTTTTGGTAGCAGGGTCTGCAGGGGTGGCATCTGTGAGAAGAGCCCAGGAGCTGCCCCATGTTAGAGAAGAGCCAGCTCCAGCCAGCTCTAGAAGGGACCCATTGCTGGCTGGAGTTGAGCCAGTGAACGAGGCTAGCTGAGCATCTGGGAGAGCAGATTGAAGAATGGGAAAAAAAAACTGCTGCGCAACAGCATCTGGGAGAGAGGAGTGAGAAAATGCAGAGAGACAATCCCACAGACACCAAGGTCAGTGAAGAAGGAGGGCAGGAGGNGCTCCAGGCTGGACCTGCAGCCTGTGGAGAGAAGCCCACGCAGGAGCAGGTGATCCGGTGGGAGCTGCCACCCGTGGGGCACCCGTGCTGGAGCAGTGTGCTCCTGAAGAATGGACCCCGTGGTACGGACCCATGTTGGAGCAGCTCTTGAAGAGCTGCAGCCTGTGGGAAGCCCACGTAGGACCCGTTCAGGAAGGACGGCATCCCGTGGGAGGGACCCCACGTTGGAGCAGGGGAACAGAGAGTGACCATGAAGGAGCAGTGGAGACGAAGCGACATAGACTGACCGCAACCCCCCTTCCCCATTCTCCTATGCCGCTTGGGCAGAGGAAGAACAAAAGGGTGGTTGGGGGGAAGGTGTTTATAGTTTGCTTTTAGTTCTCTCTGCTCTACTCTGTTAGTAACAGGCAATAAATTATATTAGTCTCCCTACACTGAGTCTGTTTGGCCCATGATGGTAATTGGTGAATGATCTCTCTGTCCTTGTCTCAACCCTTGAGCCCTTGTCCATCGTATTTCCTCCCCTTCTTCCTTTGAGGAGGGAGAGTGAGAGAGCAGTTGTGGTGGAATTTAGCTGCCCATCAGGGGGAAACCACCACATTACACATGATCTTCTGAAATGTCCTTTAACCAAATCAGTGAGATATCAAGTGGAAAAGCAGACAATAAGGTGGGTGGAAAATTGTCTGGGCAGCTGGGCTCAAAGGATTGTGATCAGCTATATGAAGTCCAGCTGGCAGTCAGTTAGTGATGGCATCCCTCAGAGATCAATACTGGCACCAATACCAGTTAACTTATCTATTAATGGCCTGCACAATGAGGCAGAGAGCACTCTCTGCAAGCTGGCAGATGACACCAAACTGGGGGGTGGGGGGAGATAAGGGGCAGTCATCAACACTCCAGAGGATAAAGCTATTCAGTGATTCTAACAGACTGGAGAAATGGACTTACAAACATCTCCTAAAGTCCAACAAAAGCACATGCATAGTGCTGTATCTGGGACAGAATAACCCCATGCAACACTACATGGCCAACTGGCTAGAAAGCAGCTTTACAGAAAATTGTTTGGGAGTGCTGGTCAACAAAGAATTGAAGATGGCACACACATTTGCCAGCGGTGTACCCTGGTGGCAAGGAAGGCCAACAGTATCCTGGGCTGCATTGGCAGAAGTGCAGCCAGTAGGTTGAGAGTAATCATTATTCCTCCTCTGTTCAGCATGGGAGGGAATAGGAAGGAGAACCAGCCTCTTCTACAATGTGCACAGTGACAAGAGTGCGATGAACCCAAACTGCCACGCAGGAATTAGGTTGCATCTTATTAATCTCTGCTCCACTTAAAGGTGTGCACATGTGGGAAAGAAATTCTCCTGGAGAGACTTAAAAATAACTTCTCGGTGCTCTGTCCAAAAAATTAGCTGCTCGTACAAATCCAAAAGGAGAAAAGACCACAACTCAACTTCACTATTTCAAAGATGTAAAAGCTACTCCCCCAACTGTTAAACAATAATTTCAATACTAGCAACATTCAGAAGTAATACCCAAATAGCACAGAAAACAACTAGAAGCAATGTTCATTTCACTTAGGCAATCAGCAGCTGAAACCACATAGCAAAGAAGCAAAATAAAATAAAATAAACCTAGTTCTAAGTTGTTCAAGAGCAAGTTAGAGTGTGTAGATGGAGACATTTACACAGAAATACTGCCATTTGGTATTTTCGGAGTTTCCTCTTCATTTTTTTAACTTTATCTATCTAAGCAAAATAAGAAAGAACAAACAAACATGACCTTTCAGAGAGAGAAAAGATGTGGCTGGTCTTTAAGAAAAGATTTTATTCCACCTGTATAATAATCTACTGGGGAAAACGTGAGCTTTTAGCAAAATGTCACTGTGCTGTCACAGTTGTTCTACCACTGTGATGAATAACGGGCAACTCTGTGAGACTGCTGTAGTTTACCCTGCACTGGGGTCACTGACCACTTATCACTGTGGGGATCATCGTGAATAATGATGGTGGAAAATACTGAGGTAGCTGGAGAAATAAATATTTGCCATTTCATTAATACGAAAAAAAACCTATAAAAATAGTTTGCCTCTGAATTAGGAGAATTTAAAGGAACTACTATATGTCTGCTTTTGATTTAATATTCATCAGCAAAGAATTCAATATTCATAAGGTATGAGGTTAAGGGTAGCTGAAATTTTAAAATAAATGCGTACTTGCTTGTACATGGTCTACAATCAAAATACATTAGCCAGAAATTTTTCTTTAAATCTGCTTGGTGTTTGCTTCATTCAAAACATTTCTATACATATTAGATAATTAAACACTTGGGGAAAAATCTAATTTTGTTTCATGAAAAATGTATTACTAATTGGGAGCACATAACTATACCAGAGAAACAAGGCATATATTTAATTTTTACAAATAACTACTTTTGTTTCACTCATCTCTCACAACTGTGTTATTACTGCCACTGCTAATATTAGCATTCTTCAGATATATTCAGTATACTAACCCAAAAAAATTTTAGCAGTAGCAATGACAGCTAATATTTAATATAGCAGATAAAATAATGAAGATGTATTTGGAGATTTTTCAGATGTTTACAGCTGGTAAGACATCTGCGGAAAGACAGGTAAACAAAAAATAGCACAGGAAATTTTACACGCATTTCTCTGGACTTTCAGTGAAATGTGGTTGTTTTATTTTCTTGTGGGCCACTGAAAACTCATAACTCAGGGAACAAAATGTGGTTTTAACTCCTAAGTGAGTTATCCACTCAGTTTTAACCTGATCCAGTGTTCCATGAAATCTCAGAAAGGGTGACTTCAGCAATATGAAATTTGTATTATAAGCAAAACAATGTTGTTTTAACTTTCCCATTTTTTCTCCAAAGGAATATATCAATACCAAGCAAGAACATTATCATTTGAAGGAAAAATCATTATAAAATTACATATTATACTTGGATATATGTTCAGAACAAGTTCAAAACAAGTCTAGCAGAAAGAGAAAAGAAAGAGAAGAAACTGAGGTTACCAGTATAAAACTCAATATAAAATCCAGCTTGTGCTTTCCCCAAAAGTCTTATTTAATTTCTCAATTATTTATTTAAAAATAAATTCACATAATGATTTTTCATACATTTTCATCTTAAATATTACCATTTCTATGTTAAAAATTCATCATTATGAAGTTTTTCAGAAGCAAATTATAAAGTCATATGCATCAATCTTCCCAAAACCAGAATTTAAGTGTTTGCCCATTCCTCCACTTAGGAAACATAGTACCCTACATGTCCCAGGACCAACAAGAACTAACCAACAAAACTTGACAAAGTGTCAATAAAGTGAAAAAATATTTTTCTCTGTAGAGAGAGATATCACTAGCTTATGAATTTTGCTAATAGAAGTTCAGTAAAGAAAAAATAAGTCTTTCTTGCCAAACTGCTTAAAAATCGTTCTACTCTATTGCCAGTATGTTGTGAGCATAAATATTATATTTTTCATAGTCTCATCCAGGAAGAATCCCACTTAGTTTAAAATTGAGTATGTTCTTGGATTTGATCAAACAAATAAGTTACCTATTAAAACACTGTGCTGGCAGCATTTTCATTCTTCACAATGAACCAGTTTCAAGAACTACTCTGATAAGTCTGAAGCTTATGATTATCTCAAAGATAGTTTTACAAATTAATGACAATTTTTCATATTCACCAAACAGCTGAAATGAGGGTGAGTAGAAAGGAAACATAAGTAATCCTAGATTTCAGCCAAATCCACCTTTGTTGTGCATGGTGGCTAATGCGTGCTTTGAATTCTGATCCTCTCAACCAATTACAGCAAGCCAAATCCAGACAAACATACTCCAAAACAGTAAGTGTGTGCATGCTTTCTTTCAAATGTGGAGCAGATGGTGTGATTTAATTTTATGTCTGTATGACTAGGATGAGTAGGTGATGATGAAAGGTTTCCCCACAGGTGCAGTAAATCAGTGGCTAAAGTGCTCAGAGACCTTTTGTCCATAGCATCTTCCAAAAGAACATTTCGTTAGTCCCAAATTCCTCTCTCAATTTTTTTTTTTCATAGCTTCATTGTTTTCAAGGCACCTGTTAAGACACAGAGCATACATCAATACTGTCACTACAGGGCTACAGCTACAGTCTAGCTTTCCACATTGCTCTTCTCAGGAAAAAGTAACTGAGGTGTTACTCAAGCTGGTCTGTTACCAATTTGGCAGGGCCCTAGGAGGTGAAAGTAGAATGAAGCATGAGGACTGGCAATGAAGAAATGATTCCTCTGATGATGATTACTCATCTCAACAGTATGGTACCAGACAAGTCCTTAGCCTACATGAGTACCTTGAGAACAGATGAACTAAAAAAAGTAGCAGCTGGGGTTAAGCATGGATTTATCGTCTACCACTTACCATGGCACAGGTTCATGACAAATATTGCTAAGAAACAACAGTCGTATGTCCTAGTTTTAGTTGATGTAGAGTTACCTTTCTTCACTGTAGCTGGTATGGGTGCCATGTTTGGGATTTTTGGTACAAATAGTGGTGATAACGCACCAGTGTTTCGGTTGTTGCAGAGCAGTGCTTGCACAGAGCCAAAGACTTTCCTGCTTCTCGTGCTGCCCCACCAGCGGGGGGCTGGGGGTGCACGAGCAGCTAGGAGGGGACACAATCAGGACAGGTGATCCACATGGACCACAGGGACATCCCATACCATATGGTGTCATGCTCAGCAGTACAAGCTGGGGGAAAGAAGAAGGGGGAAGGTGTTTCTCTTCCCAGTAAACCATTACTGTGATTAGCCCTGCTTTCCTGGAAATGGCCTGCCCATGGGAAGTAGCAAATGAATTCCTTGTTTTGCTTTGCTTGCATGTGTGGCTTTTGCTTTACCTAGTAAACCATCTTTGTCTCAACCCGCGAGCTCTCGCACTTTTACCTTTCCGATTCTCTCCCTCATGCTACTTGGGGAGAGTGAGAGAGCGGCCATGTGCTGCTGAGCTGCCTGCTGCAGTTATACCACAGCAACACAGTAAATTCCTGATCAGATCTCTAAGGCTGAGTGTACATGGTTATTGTAGTAGGCTGGCCCTGGCTACTGGCCAAACTCCCACCTAGCTGTTTGCTCACCCCCTCCCCTCAGCAGGATAGGGTGAGAAAAATTGAAGAATGGGAAAAAGAAAGCTGCTTCGAGATAAAGTCAGGGAACTCACATATTACCTCCACAAGTGAAACAGATTTAACTTGAAGAAATTAATTTACTGCCAATTAAAATAAATAATTACTGATATGAGTACTGGGAAACAAAAACAAAAGATTCATTTTGCATGGTAGGATTTACTATTTATTATCATATAGGGTAGAACCTGCTTCCATAGAAGCGTGGTTAATTTACCTTCAGTGTAGCAGATTATAGGCATGAGAGGGAGCAGGACTAGATTAAGTAGTTCCTCCACAGATTATTCATTTCCAAAACTGATCATACCTGTGCCACGTATTTAACATTTAAAAGCACATACTGAAAAATGCACATGAACACTACAGACCTTAGACATTTGGGTGTCAGAAACACCCAAACTGGCCCTAAGTATGCTATATCATGAAGCAGAAGTATCAGGCAGGGCAGGCAGCACACATTTTATTAACCTGAACACGGTTCCATTCTATGCTACAACAGTCAAACTGCTAACAGAAAATATATATTTCTTTGATTGAAAGTCATACCCCAATAAAAAAAATTGTGTTAGAGGAAGAACAAAGTGTGTAGCATTTGATCAACCTTTAATGGCCTGAGAAGATTAAGAAGTTCCCGAAATGCACAGGACTGATTTTTACGGACCAAATTTTAAGTAGGCCTGTAAAATTGCAGTTCTTAGTCTGCACATGAAAGAAAAAAAAAAAACAACTTTCAAATGCAATTTTATATCCTTCTTTGAAAATTTGGCTTAAAAAGAGAGGAAGGGCAATGATCTTCCCCTCTCTTTCCCCCTTCTTTTTCCTTTTTTCCTATTTCACAGATGTAGAGTACAATCAAAGGTCTGTTTCTGATTTGATTAGAAATGTTTCCTGTGCCAATTACTTTTTCAAATAAGACAGGAAAGAGCCTTTTTGACTTCAGCTCTCCTTAGTGATGACTTTTCACCACATAGAACTCGAAAAGGCTCAGAACTATGACAGTAATATATAAAAAAATTATGGAACTGAGAGTAAGAAAAATGTTTCCTTTCTAGTGAAAAGCAAGCAAAACACGAAACTACAGAATAGAAGTTTTTTCTGCTGATTTGAGAAACATGGATATTGAAATTGCACTTATGGAGGGCAAGTGAAATTTTTAAAAAAGTTAGACTGTATTGAGGAAGAAACTACTTCAATACAGAATTAGCTGTATCCCAGCATATAAGCTACCAAAGCCATCAGCTGGGAAAAATAGTACAAAATCCAGAAAACCAAAATTTAGAGAATACAACCAAAAACCCCATTATATTGATAGGCTAAAAGGAAAAGCACATTTTTAATGACATCTCAATGCACAAGAAATATCTGTGGGTGTACTTTCTTGTTCCACTTCAAGCAGTCTCACTGTAGACAAACAGCTATTTTTCTTCAGTGGCTTAGCTGCCCATTGAATCAGCAAGCTGCTCCCCCTGCATCCATGGGGCTATTTGATCTAATGGTGAAGAGCTGCTGAAATGAATCCAGACGCTTCATTTTGGATGCATACCAGTTAGCCAGGATTAAGTATAATGTGAACTGCTCCAGCTTTTTATTGTTATTTAACATTTACATATTACTTATCCTAATTTTAACTTTACATACTACCTTTAACCTTTCAACATGTGTTTAAAATGCCGCCACTCTGAAAAGTACTGGAAGCCCTATATTAGGAAAACTTTTAAAAGTTTTAACGTTGTGATGATCACACCTGCATTGAGAGACTTGGATAAAGAAAACTTTAAATTTTCATGGTACATGGCAGCTCAAATAAAGTTGCCTTCGTTGTCATCAACTGTAGAGTTCATAAATAGCCATGGTGGGAAAATTGTTGTTTTTTTCCTAATGTAGATCAGGCTAAGTACCTACTGTAAAGAAGTTATAAAATAAATAACTGTAAGAAAGTTTTTAGTTTGTTATTTCTTTTCTTTGGGAAGTCAGATAAAAGTGTAATAAAGCTAACACAAACAGTACTATGACAATAATAAAGTGTCCTGTATTTGCTTGACACCTTTTTGGCATGTGTAATGTTTGAACACCAATTCCAGTCCATGTATGTCTTCTGAAAGGTACTTTGTTCAAGGCTGTTAGGCTGAGTCCATATTATTCTACGGACTATTATTCTAAGTTAAAAGGCAGATCATACCCATGGCAATAAGGTTTTTTTATTTTCTATGGCACTTAGGAAACGTCTACCTCCACAACTGAAAAGATTAACCCCCTTATACCACTTTCACTAGAAATTTTCCATTCCCAATTTGTCATCAGTTATTTTCAAAATAAGTAGCCTCAAAATACTGAACACATATAGCTGTATTTTGGAAAATCTCAGAAGAGAAATGATGAGGATAAAGACTGCATTAAATAGGAGAAGAAAATGAAACAATCATACTTAAAACTTACATTCAGATTTCCATAACTTCTTCCTAAATAACCTTTCTCAAGTAACAAAATATAATTTCCTCTTGCTTGCAGTACAAAATCATCAGTCTACAATTTAACCTCTGACCATACTGTATGATCATATCAATAAGCACTTGAAACTCACAGAAAACTTCAGTTACCAGTACACAGCTATGAACCTGTGAGACCACTTTGGTAGAGGCATAGCATCTTCTTTCATGCTGTGGACTAGCTTCAAAGACAGTCTGTGGCCTGAGATGCATTTCTATAACAACAATAAATCTACAGTAATAGAAGACTAATAATTTTTATGGTGTAATCCAAATAGAAGTTATTTATTAAAACTATTTTGTCATCCAGCCTCTAGGACACAAGGTAGATTACTTAGTTCAGTTCAAAAGTGAAGAGATCTAGCGCAGATATGGTCAATAATGACGTAACTTCTTTTTAGAGTCCTCTGCTCAAAACAGTACCAGTGTAAAATCTTGGTCTTCATCTTAAAAACAGCATTTATTTAAGCATATATTCCAAAGCGTATATAGAAACTCCCACAATAGCGAAATGGTCTAGATAACACCAAACAAACAAACAAACAAACCTCAGAGTCATGGAATATGAAAGTTAGAAAGGAGCCGGATTAAGATTCTGTTGAAAGCAGGGCAATAGATGTAGTCCTTGACCCTCTCAGCTGAAGCCTTGAAGTGGGAAGCGGGAAAGAACTGGGATTCCAATCCCTGTGAGAGAGATTCTCTGGGCAACTCTTTTCAATGCTCAGTTGTTTTGAAAAGTGATGAACTACTTTATATCCAGGCGGAATTTCCATTGAAGCAAATTATGCAATTATTCAAGCCAATATGACAATAGTAAACTCATATGAATGAGGTGCTACCATGAATAGAATGATCACCACCCTAGATCAGGGAAGAAAAATTAATACTGCACAAAAGTATCGCACAATTGCCCAAATACATTGTGACTGCCCTTGAAGCCCTAAGGATAGAATAAGGCTCTAAGCAGATGCTCTAGATGGACTATTGGTTGGTAAAACTGCCAAGATATGACCAGAGACTGAAGCAGGGAAGAAAAATCAGAATACCCTAAAGAAAATAGAATAATCATGGAGCACAGAGACAGCAGAGAAAAAGAGAGCTAGAGGGCATTAAAAATGCAGCGAGGCTGCTTTTGGAAAGTAATGGAGAGACTAAGAGAGAAAATAATTTGTAGATCGCTAGTCTGTTTACTCTTAAGCTCTCGTTTGAAGGCTCACAAGTCTAATTCACAGGACTATTCATCTATACTTTCAGCACTGTCCATTCAGGTGGATGAAGTACTTAAGTATAGGCAATGTATGTCTGGTGAGCCAAATGAAGAATTCTAAAAACTAGATATTCTATGAAAAGTTCATTCAAAAAAACTTTAAAACAAAATAATAAGAAAAAAAAAAAACATTGTTTACTTCTACAGTGCTTTCCATTAACAGCTCTCAAAACTCTTCTAGAAGTGAATTGTTATCACTATCTCCATCTGCTAGTTGACACACAAAGCTGAAATCTTTCCCAAACCCACACACTAAATAAAAGCAGAGCCTAGACATCCTTAATCTCAGCTCAGTCCACACAGTGTTTCTTTCCAAAAACACAATGCAGAATTAAACACTGCTAAATTGTAATATTTACATAATCCCCAGAGTGCCAACTGCCACATGGTTACATTAGAATCATATTTTTCATCTAGGAATGAAATTTCACAACCTGCAAAAATACTTGAAGTTAGAAACAAAAATGTTATGCAAGCAGAAATGCCTTCCCAAGATGTAGGCTGCAGTCCAAAGCCCAGAACTGTAACTCCATTCTGTGCATTGTAGTGGGTTCCCAATGCCAGCTCCCACTCCATTTTAAAGGGGAGAACCAACACTGATTAAATATGTAATTCACTGCTTAGAAAACCTACTGCAGAAAGAAGTTCTTAAATCATAGCTATGCAAGAGCACATCTAAAAGATAAAGCTGCGCAGGCTGTCTCCAGCAATGTCTCCGTAATCAGGTAGTGCAGTACAATAGCAGAAGATCTGCTGATCAGAAGGACTGGTGGGGAGGACATATTACACATATTTCAGGAGACTTTTCTTCAGACTAGCTATGCTCTGGTTCCAAGGACTGAATGCCCGTTACTGTTACCACATTACATATATTCCTGAAGCACATATACAAAGTAGTTTCATCTAATAGAAATGCAACTGGAGTTTCCAGGACTCATCCACAATGTGAACAGCACAGTAAATAAGTGCAAGCGGTAAATTAGCTTGAAAAACACACTCCTGAGCTGAATTTAAATGCTAGTATAGATTCACACTGGAAAACATGCTGTAACAGTCTGGCACAGCAACAATCTTATGCATGATACATACAGTTCTTTGAGATTCAACAGGAAGTTAATATCTGATCAGGATTAAAACCTTTTCAAGTCTGTGAAAAATCCCTACTATGGTACCTGTCAAATAACATTTTCTTTTTCTTTCCTTTTTTTTTTTTTTATTTCTACTTCAGAACATTTTGAGTCCAAATAATACTAAATGAGGAAATTAAAGCTGTAATTCAAACATAGAGCTCTGGAATCCCCTATGGCTTCTAAGCTACAGTATAAGATAGAAACTTTGTGCTCAATACTCTACAATACATCTAAGCCATTTATTTGCATATCATTTAACTGCTAAAGCTATAACATTTTTTTTCTACTAGCAGAGGAGCCTGATTCTTGACTTATTCTGATATATGTTACCAGTGCTGACCCTGATGTTCTGGATGGCTTATGTTTAGTTGATTAAAAAACTTGACCTTCCTTTCCATAACACTGCTCCTTCTAAATCCAGCCTGAAGTTACTAAGCAGACATATGCACACTGATATTTGCATTATTAACAACTGCCTCTAAGATGCTTTGCAAAAGCAGTTATTATGAAATATTGTCTGTATCTACTGCAAAAGAGTAGTGTCTGTTAAAAAAAAAAAAAGCAACACTTCTTTTTAGCTCCTATTTTTAGAACATTCTAATTCTAATGCTGAGGCAGCTGTGCACAGATTTAGAGCAACACTTTGAAGCATTAATGCAGCAGTGACAGAAAACAAAAACTTTCAAATTTCCTGTGGCCATTTCAATGTGAAGTTGAATGTGTAAATCCATGACATTCATATATATATATACATATAAATACATATATCTACACTTATGCAGTACAGTGATATGTACATGTTTCAAAGGAAATATATTATAAGCATGTTATGCAACATCTATTTGTTTTAAAGTAAATGTGACCATAGATGACAATTTGGGCAACAACTTCAATTAATTCTAGAAGCCAAAGGCAAAGAAAGATTTATTTGATTGCATCGTGGATTTATCTTCATGACTTAAAATACAGCAATACTTTGCTTTAGGTTAAAGTATTTCATCCCAATAGCTCCATCTACCTAGTCACCAAGCTGACAGAGTAGACTACTACAGATGGCACTGAGAACTCATCTTTAATTACAGACGTGGACCTATCATTTACATATGACTGCTATTTTCAAATCCTTTCATACTGTGGACTAATAGCATAACACATATGCCCTGCCATTACAGTACTTCCCTCTGGCAACTGTAACCTTTTCTTCCATAGAAGTCAAAACAATATTCTTTTACTCACTTTGATGCAATGTAGGTGCTGGAGGCAAGACCACATAGCCATCAGTTTGTATTTCATAGATCAGCACGGCCCAGCAGAAAAAAAGTACTCTACTAAGAGGCAAAGACTCTCATAACCTTCTGTAAACAGAGAATATAAATAAATAAAAGAAAACTCTTTCTGACTCTGCTTCACTGTTTCCCAACTTTTTAATATTTACTTTCTAAAATATCAAAGGATTTACTATGGATGATAATAGAGTAAAATTAAAGAATGTCATAACAGCAAGACAGCATATTGTTCTCAAGTGTGATGGTACAAGGAATATTTCTCTGAAGTTTTTAACCATTCCTGTGATGATCACTTTTATATATTTTCTCATCCATCTCCAACAGACATTTGTCTTCAACCTGAGTAAACTGTTTATAGAGAAAGTTAGTAACAGTGAGAATGGCTGTCTTTTATATAAAACAAGTGGTTTCATTTTAAACTGCCTAGAACTGTATCAGCCTTTGCACCCAAATATGTTTAGCCTCTGCGTAATAAATAAGCCTTTAAGAGAGACATGCTCAGAATATTTATTATGAACTACATTCCCTAATACTGCAAAATTCCACCTACGTAAAAGTCTCTCTTACTTTACAATGAAAGCAATATATTTTAGTGGTGGAGCAAAGGGACAAGGTCTATCATAAGAATGGTTAAAACACTACCATAAGAATAGTGGAAAAAAAAAAAAAAAGATAGTATTATATCTTCTCTCCCCACAGGCCACCCCTCAGAGATTTACCTAACAAATTGTCCATTGTTATAGCAACCCAGAACATGATAGGTAATGCTGGAATCCTTCCTGCTATCTTCCTGTGACACACTATAGGTGACTGTCAGTCATCCCCATAGAATCTCTCTGTTCTTTACAGATTGCTTAAACATATGTTTATGAAATCTATGCTCAATATACCTTTCTGAAATAAAAGTTTGTTACATGAGGGTTCAGACCTGCAAATGAATGATTCCCACTGTCTTCCAGTGGTTTTTTTCCTTGCCAATATTCTAGATGACAAATGAAATACATCTAGCCATGATTACATAATTAGGGACAAGTCCTTTGACACCAGAATGTGAAGAAATATGTGGAATATCAGTCACATGACTGATAAAACTACAACAGACAGACCATTTGCTGCTCATATACAGGTTAGGCAGAGAATGAA
>VXAL01019483.1:55357-78957 GCA_013399475.1 Chauna torquata | reverse complement strand
GCCCTGGCCGTGCCGGGGCGAAACGGCGGCCCCGTCGGCGCGCCTGGGCTCGGCAGCGAGCGAACTGACGGCGTCGAGGGGGCCGCGCGGGCCGGGACCTGTGTGAGGCCGGTGGAGCCGAGCAGCGGGGGACCGTAGGCGGTGGCTCCGGGCGGTGCGGTGAATTTCGGCCTTACTCTCCGCAGGCGGGGGCGAAGACGCGAAAAATAAGCGTAGCTAGGTGGTCTTGCGGGCGTGAACAGTAAAAAGCCGCCTTTGCTTTCTGGGAGGTGAATGGAAAAGCGACTTTGGAAGGGCTAAGAGTGGAAGGTGGCATTGCGTTGCGCTGCGTGTTTAGAGCGTGGTACGGGTCCCCCGCTCTTCTGGCTGCCGTGGGCCCGCAGCCCGCCGTTGCTTTTTGTTTCTTTATCGTTCTAAAATGTCCGCCCGGGGTCTTCGACTGGCAGAGCGCTGCGGCGGGCCTTGCTCCGTCGGGGCCGTCCTCGGGTCGCTTACCAGCGCGCTGAGCTGGTGAGCACATGTTCCCATGTCATGGAAATGGGAGCAAACCAAATTAAATTGCGGGAACTCGACAAATGCAGGGTATATCCTGAATAGAGGGACGTAGCCTTTTTGGACAGGAGGACAACGTGGCCGTTTTGGTCCAAAGTTGTCATTCTGCAACCGTTGAACTAGAGCGTAGGAGCTGCCTCTTAGGAAATGTGCGAACGTGCAAACGCCTCTTTTTCAGACGCTTAACTAGGGTGTGGACTTGCAGCATGCCGGCAGCTGGGGCACCTGCATGCTTTTATTTTGTTTAAATGTTACCTTTGCCACAGAGAAGCTTTCTGTGGGGTGCAACATGGGCAATTACAGTATGTCAGCTGTGGTGAGTTCACACCCTTCCTTGCCTTGCAGTAACATGTTCTTGTCCATGCCCTCAGCCTAGTCCTGTTACTGAGAGCTCTGAATGCTTTTTAATTTAATTTGGGAAGCCGGGGGCTTAAATTGTACATAGCTAAATCCTAGGACATTTTTCTCTCATCTGCACGGTTTACTCACTTGAAATGCTTTTTAACTCCTAAATGTGCCAAAAGTTTATGTCTGTATGGTGGTTATTTACTAAAAATGACAACTTACTTTGTTTATGCAAACAGCTGTTGTAAAAATGTTGTAGCCTGCTTCTTTTTACATAACATTGAATTAAGCAGGGTTTTTTGTTATTTAATATTTGAAAATTTCTGTTCAATTGCGATGGATTAATTAAATATAATGTTTGTGTTTTGTCACTGCTGCATAACCTGAACTTTCATGTCAAGATATTCTTGGAAATGCACAAGTTCACGTGCACTAGCACAAGCACAGGTCATTTGAACCGTCTTGGTTTCATTTATTGTAAAACAACAGTGTTAGATAACTTTGCCATTTTGTAACTCCATTTGCCTTTTCATGCTGGGAGAATGTGAATCCTGCTTGCCAGAACTTCCTTTCAATGTCATCTCATGGTTGCAGGCTTTTACATCAGTTCCTGCTCAGAAATGCCTGGGTCAATGGTTTTCAGTTATTGTTTATGAATCTGTGAGTTCCCTGAATGACTGGTGAGGGATTCTTGAAATACAACAAAATCAAGCCTACCATCAGTCGTCCAGGTGGCAGCTGTAAGAACCATGCTAATTGGCAGGAATGCAAATCCTTCAGCGACTTGTGTGTTTTCTCAGTATGAAAGACTTGTCCTAGCCTACGTGACAGGCGAAAAGTACTGCTTATCCTGTGAAATACATAGGAACAGCTTGTTGTATTTTGTTACCCTTGAACAGCGGTTTCAGCGAGGAGACAATTAGTCCCAGGGACATTAGGATTTTGAGCCTTTTAAATAATGTACAGTAGGAGCAACAGAATAGGAATTCATTATTAATTATGACCCCAAGAGCAAAGATACGTCATTCTTCAGGCAGATGAAGGACAGGCCCACTGCAGTAAGGCAGAACCGTGCTCAGGAGCAACCTACACGAATCACACGCCGTCAGGGACATTACTCGTGACAGTGGGCTTCCACAATGAAGTATTGTTCAAAACTATCTCCTATCCTACACTTGGGCTTGAGACAAAGTTTAATGAATAATAAACCTACACAAATGTGGTGTTTTTTTTCTGGTTCCCCTGAATGTTTTGAGATCTTTTTGTTTTCTAATAGAATGTGTGTAATTCAGCAAAATACAATTTCAAAGACTATTTTTTGTAACCAAGGAGAAGATCTGTCTTAATTTTCCTGTTGTTAGCACTAGCACAGAGAACCGTAATGCTACAACAGTTACCACTGCTTAATAAGGATTTTTTAGAAGACATACAGATTTACATTAAGAAAAATATAAACCAGCTTCAGTTTGTATGATGCTATCTTACTGGGCAGTTAGTCAAAGAAATTCTAACCAAAAGCATTTGTAATTTCAGAGAGGGCTTTTTTATGGGCTTCATTCCTACAACCACACTGAGTACTTCTTAGAAGAAAAAGGGGCTTTTATGCTTTAACAATTTCTTAGTCTCTGTGTTGGGCTCCTGCGAGGAGATCCCAAGGTGAAAAATCAGCACAAAGAAATAAAATAGCTTGCAATAAAACTTGTCCTTTCAGATTCTTTAGAGGATAATATTTATTCCAGCAAGCTTTCCCATTAGTTTAATGTTCCGGAATCCTTCTGGTGGCAACTTACATAGCACTGGCACAAAAGAATGTACAGATATCTAGACTTGTTTTTAAATAAGCAGTATTGTTACTACTGAGATAAAGACTGTACTCTCTCATTTCTTCAGTTGTGTTTCAGGCCCATAGAAACCACCTAAGTCTAGAGCTAGTTATTTGGGGCTAACTGTAGCCTGCTAAATCTATTCATGAAAATGCCTTCCCAAATATGCCAGCGCAATTTAAATGAAAGGGGTCTGTGCTAGAGTTTGTATTTATTACACAAGAAGGAACTTAGAGTTTTGCAAGTCTTTTTCTGTTGTCTTTTAACCTTTAATTTCAGCTGGTTTGAGATTTAAACTACTGTCTCATGGGTCTTTTGTGTATGTGGGAAGAATGAGCACTGTGAGATTACTTTGGCATTTTTGAATTTGGTGGAGTTGGAAAACCAACACACGATGAAGAGGGACTGTATTTAAACTGCCTAAATTCTTACCATTTGGATTCTTGCTCACAAAATACAGGGAGGGGGATTGGAAGGATGTATGTTTAGAGCCTATAGACGTTTGAAGGGTGTCCGTAGATAAAAAGATGATTTAGCATGAGACACAAGGGTAGCACAGAGAGTACTGAGATACAGTATGCGGAGGCAAACACTGTGAATTCCTTGCTAGCAGACTGGACTGTTAAATAGAAAGACCTAACACTTTTAAGAAACCAGAATGAAAAAGCCTGTTTGAAACATGCATTGAAATTGATGTGGAAATCAATCACATGTTTCTGAGGCCGCCTTTTAGGTTTAGATTGGGTGCGTTTCTTGATAAGCGGGGGACAAGAGTGCTCCTAGACATTTTGAGTTATTCTGTCAGAATGTGACAACTTCAGAAGTCTGGCATCTTGTCCTGGATAAGGACGGGAAGTTTCTCTGAATGGTGAACTCACCAGTGAGTCTGCAATTGCTGTTATTTTGTATTTGTTTTCAAAATGTCAAACAACGCAGTATTTCCTGGAGATTAAACCGTAAAATAGGGTTGTTGTTTTTTTTTTTTAAATGAAGAACACATACTGTCAACATTAACCTTGAGCAACTTTTTTCCACATTTTTTCTTAAAAACAAGCCCAACCTTATTGCCTTGAAATTCTTTTATTCAGTTCCTCTACAGTTAAGCTTTACTTTCCCGTTCACAAACAGCCAAATGTTTTTTCTCCAGCGTGTATATACCTTTCACTTCAGTCAGACATTGCTCCCCGCCCCCATTTTGCAATGTACAGTTCCCACTTGCAGCATTTTCAGTAAACATGGGATCAATTGAGTATACAGAAATAGCTTCTTCTATAAAATTTCCATTAAAAAAATAACAAGTTTTTATTTACAAAGTGTTTGCTACTACAAAGTCATATTTCCTATTGGTTGAAATATACTATTTGCAAATGCCAGTGTTCCTATTAGGAAAGTAAAACTTTGTATATGCATTTTTCTTTACGTCTTTGTCAGTGTTTAAAGCACATACAATACCACCACATTCTTTTTACACTACTCCTAGCCACATACAATGTGGTAGTAGAAAGTAACACTATTTGATAAGGAAAAAAAATCAGGATACCTTAATAGCAGTCTTTCTGCAAAAAATAAAACTTTAGTTTATAACTTAAAGGTATTTGGAAAGAAAGAAATCCATGAGGAATTCAAAAATCCACAGCAAATTGTTTTAAAGAACAAGAAGCAACCTGGACTTCCCAAAGACACAGGAGTTCAACACAAGAAAAGGGAGAAAAATTTCTGCCAACATGTTTGTGTGACACTTTATGCCACTAGCTGTGCTGGGAGGAGGGCGAGAGTAAGGTAAATGGACTAAAAAATTTATTAAAATTTAAAATTCCACACAGCTTGCAATCATCAGTTGTATTTGTTAGTGCTCCCCCGCCAAGTTTACAAACCCTCCTTTAAGTTCAGCGTTAAGAAGTCGTAAAATGGCTTTGCCCATGACTGGCTTCATTCTTAAGCCCCCCTCCTCCCAAGTAACCCTCTTTGCTTATCTCCTTTAAAATGGTTTCATCTAAGTGGTTTCTGCGTTTTAAACATAAAAAGGAAGTGTTTGTGCACAGTACTTCCACGCAGAACGTAACGGAGGTTAGCACTACGCCGGCAGCACGGGGGGCCCGCCGGGGACCGGCCTTTTTTCATCGCCTGCTGCGTGGGGCAGTGGCTCCGCAAGCTGGTTGATGGGCAAGTCAGCAGTGGTGCACTGCCAGGGGACGGAGCTCTTCCAGCTCTCCTCAGAAGTGCCAAGAGACACGTCCTGTTCTACAGACTGCGCCTGTGCTTGCTGGCGAGCTGCTCCTGACGCTGTGCAGAACATGCAGACACAGAAGCTGGGGCCTTGGTCCCGGGAGGTTTTTTGCAGTCAGGACCTGAAGAAGCAGGATGAACTCATATCCTAGTTCTTCCAGGTTGGTTCAAAGTAGGATTAATTTTTGCACAGTAGGTGTTTGCGAGACAGTGTCGTAATATTTGCATACATTTCTCTATCAAAACGTCTATCTGAAGGATTTTTCATATATACAACCTGGCTTTCATGTATACAACAGAGTTATCTTTAGATTTCAGTGGTAAGGGCAATGAGCATGTGGTGGCTTTTTTCCTCTCTGACTGCCTTGGTTTTACGAGTGTGCCATTGCTGCTACATGAAAGGCACAAGAACCAGACAGTGCTAGGGATTAATATCTGTTTCACTCAGCCTGGATGATGATAGTAGGCGAAAAACAAGTCATGGGGGAAGTCTCATTTTGTCTTGGAAAAGCTTCCTAAATACTGCATAGATGAGTTTAATTTAAATCTGCAGCTGGATTTAAATTTTCCATAGCTGTTTCCTGCTGTCCCGTGGTGCTTATATCTGAAGTGCTTAAGCCTGGAAAGGGTTAAGCATTTACAAATGGCATTTAGAGAAGTCTGAAGATTAGGTGAGGTGCCACTTATTCTAGCCAATACAGAATACTAAGAAGAGATGCAAGTCTGCACTACTGGAGGCTCCTGTATCTGCTTTGAATTCTCATGCCTCTCTTAACAGATATTTATCTGATCCATGTCAGCAAGCTTTTGCTACTGGAGAAAGGAAAAATCGAGTTACTCATTTGCTCCATATTGTTCCTAGGTGGGAGACTTTTTCCTGGGATTCGGACAGTTAGATGTTTCTTCTGCCCAAATTTGAGCAGGGATTTTTGGTCTGCAGCTCAGGTGGATGTCCTAAGTTGTTGGATTGTGTCACAAAGATGTAAGTAGGAAAAAAAATGTTTGTTTTGGCTGATCTTTGGAGTAGGCCAGACAAGGTAGAAGTATTAAAGATGCAAAATGAACATGCAGTCTCTAACCAGCTGTGATAAACAGCCCCTTCACTTTTTGTTGTTGTTGTTGTTAGGCTGTTTTCGTGATCTTTCCCTCACCTAACCGTCAATACCAGCTGGGTTAGGTATCCATGGACTTTTACTCATGTGATTTGATTGAATGAGCTAGGAAATACTTGTATGAGCAGCTCTACAGAGACTTGAAAGGATGGTAATACAGCAGAGGGAATGAACAACTGGTTCCTAAGGTTGGTTGTGGGGATTTTTTTGGCAATATACCTGGGTCCTGAGGAGAATGGTTGTGCTCAGCCTCTAAAAAACTCTTGCCAAACTAAATTCTGAGAGATAAGTAGGAGAGAGAATCTGATATGAGAGCTCTGGTAAGTATAAGGCATGAGAACTTCAAGAAGTTTCAGGGTATCGGGATTTAAATGAACAACTGCTAGCAGAAAATTAAGTATTTAGAGCTGCTAACATGCTTAGAAGGGTAGGTGTGTACTATCCAGAAATTACAAATGTTTTGTTGGCACACCGCTTCTAGACATAGGTCAAAATTCATGAAGTGGCATATTTTAAAAAACAAAAACCAATAAACAGACCGGCTGTTCTCAGCCTCTTCACTGTTTATCAGTAATGCTGCAATAGGCACAGTTTCCCAATGCAGAGGGTTGAGCTGTAAAACATACCAGACTTTGGAATAACTGAACTGCAGCATTTCTTTCTTTAAAATGAGTTAAGCTTGTAGTAAGCAGAAAGATGTTGCCTCAAAGTATGACTATGACTAGAATTTTTAAAATCGAAAATATGAAAAGCTCATATAGTCTCTTCCCGGCTTTGTTATACTTGGTTATTTAAAAGTCTTATGTTCCTGAAACTGAGATGCTCTTGCAATGAAAATCAGGTGAATGAAAATACAAATTAGGTGGGTGGGTCAGAAGATAACTGGTTTGTTTACTAAATAGTATAGCGTGTGGTTACTAGCTTTGTTTTTAATCTAATCCAAAACCCAAATGTCATTAACTCATTAAAAGTAAAGTCTTCTCTATAAAGTGCCTGGATAATTTACAACTAAAAAGAGACAGTTAATTATAAAAATGAGTATTGCCCAGTGTTTAGTTTCATGTGATGAAGTTTCCACCATGCTCTTGATTGAAAATGGTGGATGTGGCCAGAATAAAGAGCACTTGACATTTAAAACCTGAACTGTTGAATTCTAAATTCAAGCATCATCTTATGTGTAAACTTGAGTTGTTTTGTTCGTTTGTTTTTATAATATGATTACGATTTGGTTATTAGGCCTGTTTACATCATGCTACTTCAGGCTGACTTGGCTGTTTGGCACACGTCCTTCTGGTGGTATTATGTATACTCAGCAATTTCCAGCTGTTGAAAAGGATTAGGAGTGTTTGGAAGCTATAGTTTAAAAAACAAACATCAACAAAACCCTTCACCAAAATGGAAATATCTAAAGCGTGGTGTGTGCTACTTTAAGTTAGTTAAAACCATGCCTTCAGTTAAACTGGTATTGTTTGCTTTAGCCTTGACTTAAATATACGCACTTTCTTAGCCTAGGTGTAATCCCAATCCATTTAGGTGGATTGTTGCCATTAATTCCAGTGTTGAATTGAGAAGACTGGCATGCTTTAATATAACTGTTAAGACCAAAATGCAAAAACATCTTATCAGATTTTCACGTAATAAAAAAATACTGTCTCCCACTCATAATTTTTTCATCTAGTTTGTGATGCTGGCAAGTTTTTTTTTTTTTTTAAAGTCAAATTTAGATTTTTCATGCACCATAAAACAAGTCCAGAAATAAAGTTGTTTACTGCAATATATAAAATAGCATTTACACACAGCGTTATATTGCTTGCAGCCAAGTGCCTCCTGAATGTATAACCAGGAAATAGCATTCCAAGAGGCAGAAAAATGTCACTTATCTTACATAGAACTTGTAGGAAAATTCAAATGCTAACTCAGCCTTTTATGAGTTACCATCTAGTGCCAGTTGCACCTTGTTTCATATCAATGAATATACAGCACAAGCCAGTAGAGGATGATGGTAACTGAATAGAAAATAGGTAAACCCGTCTTGCTAATGACCATTTTATTCTGGAAAATATCTGCTGCTGGCTTTCAGAGGAATTCTGCATGTTGAAGCAGCTAAGCACAACTACTGCCATTAGCTTAGTGGGAGCAGTGTGGGTAGTTAATATTCTTAATCTCCTTGTTGCTCGTTAATTGCTCAGAGCTGAATTGAGGTGCAACATCTGGATTTAGTGAGGTCCTGCATTTACCTGTTTGTTTGTTTTTAAATATGTTAAGATCAAGAAGAACGATTGAAAGGCGTGCCTGAGATCATACACGAGTGACTATAGTTGGATAGGCCTCAAATTCTCCTAGTTCCCAGACTTTTGTGTAACCCCAAGACCACAGTGCTTTAGTTGAACTTCATCCTCAACTGTAACTTGGCACAAAGAATCCCAGGGAAAGAATTTCCTTTTGAAGTCTCTTCTAAGTGTTCTAACTTGTTTTGCTCTTTGTGTTCAACTCGTTCAGAAAAATAACTTCTAAAATCTTGGTTCAACTGTCTAAATAAATGTTATGTGCTCCTAGTTTAAAAAAAAATAGAAAAAAAAGAAAAGGAAGAAAAAAAAAGTTGATAGCTTAACGTTTGCCGGAAAGCTATGCAGTCTGCTGCTCTGAAGGACATAGACATCAATGGGAGGAAGATACCACTGAAGATCTTCCTCCTGCAAAGCAGAAAGCACAATGACTGCTAATAAAATACATTCCATTTCTGGGCAAGAAGCCTTTTTTTTGCCAGCATCTTACAGTTCAAAGCATCTCCTCTTCAGCATTTGTTTAGTGTTTTGATGGTTTTTCTTTTTATGCAGATCTGGAGTGGGAAATGTGAAGAAAGTCTGGAGTTACTTTTGCCCATAGCGTGTTGGGGGTGTGGGACAATTACTTTGGAAAATGCTCCTCTCTTTTTAGAGTGCCATAGGATGTCCTGTGCATATTGGGTATCTGTGTTCTGCCCTCTCCAATAAAAACTGACAGGACAGTCTTCAAAAAAAAAAGTATTTTTAGGAATTAAAGCAATTATCTGTTTAAATGAAATGTCATTCATGAAGCTGACAGTTCCCTAGTAATATGCCTGGAGTATCTGTTACCTTCTCGTCCTCCTCTTATTTCACACTGTAGTCAAGTACATTGACTCTCTCAGTGGGAATACTATTTTGTATTCATAAAGCTTTTCTTCATATAGAGGTAGTGTTACAGATTTGGTTGAAGTGAGGTGGTGTAAATTCCTCAGTCTGTTGTTGCCTGTGAGCCACGTGCACAGGGCAGTCTAACAGTCTTGCCCAGAGGGTGAATAACATGGTAGGCATATGAGATTTTTTCTTTTTTTTTTCTTTTTTATTTGTGCATCTGCAAATCATTTCTGTAAGCTAGATCACTCTCCTTGCTCAAAGAAGAGCTATGCCTTAATAATGGTGCTGCCCTAACTGTACATCAAATGCAGGAGTTTGAACTATCTGAAAAGTTTCTATATGGATGCTTTAATTTTTAATGCAAACATGCAGGTGTGCTTGTATGCTCCTCACAGTTTTACCTGCTCTCTATGTAACTAGTCATGTGCTAACAGCCGCACAACAACCAGGTAGCTTTTTAGCTGAAGCCTCAGTTTATCCTCCCACCTCAGGCTTTTGGATCATGTTGGCTTGAGCGCAGCTGTGTCTGTAAAAGATCAGGTGGACATACCCCAAGCTGTGCTAGGGTGATGGTCATAGCGATCAAGGGGTGCAGTTGGCTGCCACTGCTCAAGGACATACAGTATTCTGAGCTGCCTAATCTCTAACTAAAAACAGAGCCCAGGTCATTGAGCTCTGACAGCTAATGTACTGGTACTTAGAAAAAGGTCACCTATTTGCATACAGTATAAAAACTAAAAAGAAGGAACACTATCTTTATCTGGCTTTACCTAATAAAAATAGATAACTTCAAGACTAGTTAAAATACTGGATGTCAGAACACCATGAGAACTGTGCATCTACAGGGGATTTTGCTGTTGTTCAAGTTTTTTTTTTTTTTTTTAAAGAAAGGTCTTTGTGATCAGATGTGATGTTAAATATAGAACACGGAGCCTCCTGTTGTAAGTCTAATTTAACAGTTCAAATGGAATTCATACTATGTAACTTTAGCCACAAGTTATTTTAAGTAGTTGTTCAATATTAATATTTTTGAAAGGTGTTTGCAGCAGCAGTTAATTAAAAGCAAATTAGTCTATCATAATCCAAGCTGACTAGAATGCAAAACATGAAATTATGTATTGTCAAAATTTTATTTTTTTCCTAAGAATCTTAACTTTTTTTATGTGACCTACCCACCCTGAATTTGAAAATACTGCCTTGAAAACATACTGCCTGAGATCCTTAACATAGAGGCCTCTTTTTTTTTTTTCCCTTTGTTAATATACATGCTATAAAATCAAATGGATTATAAAGTTAGAACAGTAAGGAGAAGCTATATGGGATACACAACAATCTACAAATAAAACTTTTTCACTTTTTTTCCTTGAAAAAAAGCTGGTGCAGAGAATACTGCTATTTTTATCCTGACTGCTTAATAATGGCTAAGAATAATCACTTATTTATAATAAATTAGGTCTGCAGTATAAATGAACATATGAACCTTTCAAAAGAGACATACTAATGTTACTTTTAGAGTATCTAAAATGGATTTAAACTATTTCAGGATTCATTTAATCACCTGCAATTTATATTACTTTTAAGAATCTTCTATACAGCAAGTTGAACAGAAAAAAAGCAAACATTCTAACAGCCCCTTTTCCCTACAACAATTTTCATACAAGATAGTTTTAAATAGCTATTTTAGCGCATTCATGTGCTCTCTCTCTCCCCCCACCTTTTTTTTAAAGGTAGCGCAGCCAAACGACAATGCGAGAATCAGCATTTGTTGACTGACTCTGTTGTCTTCCCCTTATCTTTACCAGATGGAGAAGAAAGAGAGTTGAGACAGAAACTCCCAAAATGGAAAATATGAACTTGATGTTTACTTTGCCAAATCTCGAGGGACTTTGTTCTTTTCCTTGGTTATAGTTGATAAAAAAAACACTTTGCTCTGTGTCTGCATGTCACTCTGTTCAGTTACAAAAAGTTTTCAATTTCAGCTTTGGATTAATTTGTTTTGAAGCTTCCATTTTGCTTCACTGAACACAGTGCAAACCAAGGCAAGAAACTTAAGTAAAATCCAAACAGGAGCTCCCATTAAGAATATGTATGAGCAGCATTTGTGTATTCCATTTTCTACTGTCTTTATTATTCTGGGGAGGAAGAATCTTCATCTTCATCCTCTTCATCTTCATCATTGAATGAGCATGGAGTTTCTCCCCGTGATTCAGAGTAGCGTGATGTTGCACTGCTGGACTGTTGACTGCTAGGGGCAAGAAACTGCCCAGTTGCTAAGGCCACTTCAGCATCCAAACACAACCCTGGATTCTCACTATCAAAACAACAGAAATGTTGAAGTTTAGAGGATTTCTCATAAAGTTTTAAGCTTTCTTTTTTGGCCTCAGCTTTTCCTTTAGGGAAAGAAATGATACCAAGAAACAAACATCCAAAAGCTTTACATTAAACAAAGCTAACAGTTATGAAAATTGCTAAAATATTGGAAAGTAGCATAAAAAAGATTATTGGCTGGCTTTTTTTTTCCTGACTAGCAGAATTGCTCAAGCCGAAGAAAGGTTAAAGAATAAATCCGTAACAGTTTTGCAATAAACAGAGATGTATGCAAAATGAATTGAAGCTATTAAATGTCATGAAGAACGTGTTCCAGAATAATCCTCCCCTTTTTTCCACATGTACCTAGTTGTAGCCCATGTCCAGGCAGGAATTTATGGTTAATCAGGAAAACTGTTTTTATGAGAGCTTGGAAGTGATTCTACTCTTTTGAAACACTGAATTTTGAACACACTAGCTATTTTATATCTAAGCGTGTAGATTTAACCTTTCAAATATAATTAGCAAGGAAGACAGAGTAAGAGACTTTTTCGCAATCAAAAATCAAGCTTAATAGTAAACATCTCATTTCCTGCATGTAAATGGTATGAAAGTGAGGTTACTGAAAGTACCACGAGCATCTATCACTAGCCTTGAATAAAAAATGATTTTATTTACCTTAATTGAGAATCAGAAGTGCCTCCTGCTACCTCTAAATGTGAAACTGCTTGTGCTGAGTTTGAAAGTAATCCTTGGTTCATCCATGACAATCCAGCAGACATATCTAGAAGAAAGCATAGCTGTGTTCATTATAGTTACTTAAAACTTTTTCTCCCTTTTACAGTTTTAAACTTTGCATTCTGTTTGCAGTTGGGATTCTTAGTTTAGTTTAGAAGAGAAGGTACCGGTAGCTTAGATTGTTTTTATACTGTACATGTGTCCTGTGTAATCAAGATGAAATAGATCAATAGGTAGATATTCTGCAGTGTTTGTGGATGCATTCAAGCCTTGCCACTCCCTCACACTCAGGATTGGGGTTGTTTGTATGGAACATTTCTCTCTGAAGAGAATCCACGGTGCAAATGACCCCAGCTAGTAGCTGTATGCAATAGCAGGTATCTGAAATTGAGTTTCGTAGTCCTTTATGGAAACTACAGTTACAGATTAAGCCTATGAAGTGCCCAAACCGCTCCAAGTGCCTTTGCTGTTGTGTTTGGTGAAGGTATAAATGGAGCTGTAGTTGTCAGGAGTGGAGATACAGCAGGGAAGCCACCAGGGCACTATGCGTTTCAGGTGGACGTGTTCAGGTGGACATGTTCTGATGACCAAAGACGGTTTCATCTTGGTGGGCTCGCTGTAGCACGCACTCCTAATCCATTTTGACGCTGAATAGACGTGGCAATCAGCTGTGGACATGAACAGGCCATGTGAAAGGCCTTGTCCCAGCAATATGAAAGAGAGCTCTTTCTACACCACGTGTGATGCGTCAGTCAGTCTTCTCCCTAGGGACAGGAAATTTTAGGAATGAAATGGTCTTGCAATAATGCTGAATTCCTTGAGTTAATTTGTTAAAAGTCCTCTGAGGAAAATGACTGGGTTACTTATGACCCTTACAGCACTTGTTTTCAAATTCCCTAATAAGTAATGCCTGGGAGTTGTTTCCAGTTATGCACATTTCTGCCAGCAGAATCAAAAAAACAAATCCTTCATCCAAACTACATTTAGCTTGTTGTTGTTCATTTGTTCCCTAGATAAGTTGTTTCTATGGACCTACCCAAATTCCATCTCAACACAAAGTTAAATTCAAAATAAAGTTATCAAGACGGTCTAGTTCTTTTTCATGGTGCTTGAATGTAAGTTCAGCAGGTTGAATTAAACCAGCAGTTACAGTCCTTACTATTCTTTTCTATGCTTAACCAAACCTCTGTTCTGTACAGCAGAATGGCAGTAAAGTGGGATTGTACTATTCATATGTTATCTAGAATTGTTTTATAATAGCAGATAAGAGGAATAACTACACGTGTTTTGTTACATACGCTTTCTCATTTGTCTCACTGTGTTCTTGTTAAACTTTGGTCTTGAGATTTAACGGTGCCCCGCTTAGCGCAGGCTCTGTTTTAAGCACGTTGGCTGTTCCCCCTGCAGCCATGTAAACGGGTTCACCATCCCTTGGGATCCACAGACTCCCTCATTTTGCACTGTGCAGACTCGTAGCAGTGAGGTATTTTAAACGGCATTACAAAGTGAAGGCTAACAAGGCTGATAGTCCAGCAGAGGGTCTTTGGAACAAGACAGAAAACACTAATAAGTGGCAGCATTAGGGTGGTCTGTGAGGCTGAACAGATGAGAATAGTTGATTATGGACACAGCTGGATGATTTTCATTAAGACTGACCTAAATGCAGGTTTAGTTTTACAAAGAACATGTTCTGACAGTCTCCTCCTGTGTTTGCAGGAGGCAGCCGAACCATTTGGAATGACAGCATTGTTTTTAAATTAATAAAGTGGATTAGAGATGTATCACAGTGTTGTTTCCTGGTCTTTTGAAGGGGTGTACCTGTGTGTACATGTTTAATATTCCAGAAGAGTAACAAGTCAATGCTAGTTATCTTGTGTTTTATTAACATTTTGGGATAATTGCTAGCTTTTCTTTTTGAAGAGCAGGGTGGAAGAAAGTATGGATTTCACACAATAAAGCAGAAGGAAGGTTCATGTGTATATATCCCTGCCCTGTACTTTCATTGCCTTGTGTTTCTAAATTCTGTCTTCCACTGGGCTCTGAGGAACCAGGGAAAAGAAGTTTGTGAAAGACAGGAGTGTAAGAAGCCATTTCCTGTATGGAAAAGACTGCCAAAATAGAAGTCTGCCTATCAATTAAAAGTCTTACTCCATCCAGCAGACTAGTTAAATTACTAATAGCTGCATACATGAACCAGGGAAATGAGCTTGGAAGAACTCTCCCAAGATAGTACAGTTTAATCTAAGAGTGGCATCCTTATTATGAACTAGGCATGTACTTGCAGGAGGTGTACTTGGTAGAAATTTATACTTCACATGAGAAGGATCTAAAGGAGTACCTTCAGCAGCCTTTAGTAGTTAATGCAAAAGAAGAAAGTGCTGCATAAGATTATTGTTGGAAGCTGAACAAGCTCATTCATTTAATGGGTATTCTCATCTGTTCCATCCCATCTCCAGCCCATTTTCCAGTCCAGGCTTGTTATGCATGTAGATGGCAAAGCACTTTTTCATGCATGGGAGAATAAAGTGTTTTAATATAGAGGTCCTAAATTGCACCACTTTGCCTGCCTGCTGCCTTAGAGGCAATACACAAGTAGGATGCTGCTACCACAACTATTAGTACCTCAGAATTTTTATTTCCTGATTTTTTTTTTTTCAATCTGTAGTCTCGTTTCTAAGAGTGAGGACTCAACTGACAAAGGCAGGACTTGGTTTTGCATTAACTGCCTGTAGTGTGCATGCCTTAAAAGGCACAGGAGGTTACTTTGGATATGGTTCTACAGGAGTTTACGCTCGTCTCAATCAGCGATGTATTTCTGTTCATCCACCACTCTCATTCCCTCCTTTACACTTGGACTGTTCTGGTCTAAGCCCTTGGATAGCTAGTCTTACATGGTAAATTGTCAGGAATTCCTCTGCCAAATGAAAACCTTGCAGTTTAGTACCTTGAATTAGCTCATGAAGAGATCAGAGGAAAGTAACAGAGTCAAAATAAAGAAATGGGCAGGAATGTGTACTTAGGATTGGGACCTTGGTATGCCATCTAAAGCTGGTAGAAGTGTGGTGTTAAAAATAACATTTCTCTTTCCATTGTAAGAAGCTGGCAAGTACTGTGGTTGTAGTGTGTCCTGTTGTATGTCCATCACTTGTCCTGGATTACCTGCTTAGCTAAAGCAACGCTTCAGTATTAACTTTTCCTGCAAGTTATGCTTAAAGTGCTGTATCCCCTACTTTTGCTCCCTTTTGGGAAACAAGTAGAAGTAAGGTCCAGTCACATCAGTTTTAGAAGTCCGCATCGCTGGCAGACAATTGAGCAACGGAAAACTGTGTTATAAACACATCTTAAGATGTATGGATTATCTTTCTGTATGGTGTTAATATGCCTCAGCTTCTGCTGATTTCTGTGGCAGTCTTCACCTGAGGATCACACCAATGTAATTCTTAAAATACATATTAAAAAAAAGACAACCAGACCGAGGTCAAACTAACATTCTACAGGAAACAACTTAACTACTTAGACACATCAGAACAGGACTGCTTTCTACAGCAGTTTAGTTCATGGAGTCAGCTACTGTAGGAGAACTTGAATCTTGACTGTAATAAATTTACTCAGTGAATAAATAAGAGACATTGATTTGCTTCTCTTGTATAGTAGCAGTTGAAGCCTATGTATTTAAATGTGCCATATCATGAGAGCTTTGGACGTACACCATGAATTCTAGAAACCAGTGATTACCCTTGCATTTCACTACTCCTGCAGTGGAAGAAACAATGCCTAAAGACTGCCAAGGTTAAAATGGGAAGTTATACTTAACTGAAGATATGTAATCAGGCAAATGTTGTTTTTTCAAGTGTTGTGTAAAACTTTAAAATGTTTCGCTTGTTTTTCAGCTACATGAAAAACCTTTACTATGCAATTCATACCATTAACTGTATACTTCTGTTGTGTAATTAAGTTGCAAGCAACAGATAGAAGACCTCTATATAAATATGCATATCCTAATAACACTTCTGGACTGTTTCTTTCAGAGGTTGAAACAGCTGAATGTAAACCATGTGTAAAGAGTACATTACCTGCCTCAATGCACTGTGAGTAAAAAAACACAGATCAATACATTTCTTGTTAAAGTTCTAGATAGGTTTCTGGCTGCTGATCTGCTACTAGGGAAACATCCCTAATCACAATATTCTTAAAGAATATGCAATCTTAAAATCCGTTTTTGCTGGTTAGTTTCTTTGAAATAGAAACAGAAAAAGTCTTGTTTCTTCCTTGCACAGGAACAGTGTGGTTGTTTGCCTTTAATGCTTTTGATTAAAAAAACACCACCAACAAAAAAACCACACCAGCAGTACATTGGTGTGATTGAAATTTTTTCAAAGCAAAGATGACCTACTAATCACTCCTTTAGACATGTAGTACTTTTATTGTTTAAACGCTGGTTTTACACAGTAAGAAGTGCAATGAAACATATTTCTTGCACATTTCAAGAAACCCTATTCTCTGAAGATAAATTCATTCAGGATTAAAATTAAAACTTTATTTTGTTCTTCAATACATGGGAGCAATTAACAAACTCAAACACTTTAGCACTATTAAAAGACGTGATTCTGCTCATTTCCTCTATTTTGACATTGGCGCTAATTCATGCGATAAACAATTTTTAGTTGGATCAACTTGCAAGGAACAAAGCAAGACATCTTTCAGCTTCTCTTTTTGGTATCAGTGCAGCCTTACACAGGCCTGGTGTGTAATTTCAAAACTGAATGAAATCAAAAGATGAAATCTGAGTTTTAAAATCTGTAGGACAAGGGGACCAGGAAAAAAACAAACAAACATGTTTTGATTAACATAAGCGCATTTGAGTTAGTTTGAAATGTTAAGCCATATAAAATGTATTATTTTTAGTGAATGCAACTGAATTCTAATTTATCCAGCAGTTTTTTTGACATATCACATATTTTAAGGAACTTTCATTCATATTTCTCTCAGTAAAATCAAGAATACAAAAATGCATGTGTAGCTTCCTGGTTACTTAATTTCAGTCACTTTTTAAATTACACACCATTTTTAGTACAAAGCCTGCACTTAAAAGATCCTGACATGAAGATTAAATGTTGCGAACAGAAGGGAACTAACTTTACTAGAGTTTAACAAAGATGTAAGTCAAATGTCTGAAGTTTCCAGTCTCCCTTTGTGAAAGACAGTTTTATACTACTGTCATTTAAACGAGACCAAAACCTAGTTAGTAGAGAAGTCAGGACAATAGCTTTATTTCACCGCTTTCCTCAAAAAGGAAGGTCTGTATACAGTAATTCATTGAGTGACACTTCCTTTACAGATGAATTCCCTCCAGAAACATTACGAAAATGTTGGGCTAAGTTTAAACTTTGGGTCCAGCAAGAAGAATGCAGTCTGACATAGCTAAGGGAAGTGATTACAATTTTAAATAGCTGTAGTGCTGTGATGCAACACTGAAGGAGATGTAGGTTTGAGTCCATTGAAGGTGTCACCTGTTCAAGCAGTATTACTGAGGGAGGTAAAAGCCTCTGCATGAGACATCTCGTGGAACTCTGGGTCCTCTTGCTTACAGATTGCCTACAGATGCTCAGCTCTCAGATGGCACATACTGTCCACGTGTTTATCTGAGTATCACCAGTTTACACGCTAAGTGGGAGTGTAGAAATGACTGGCCAAGATAACAGAACAGGAGAACCTACAGTCCATGTATTGAAGAGTACACAGTACACTGAGCACATCTACATGGACAGAGATATGGAGAATTCTTAGCAGAGCTCACCTACCTCAGCAAAGTGCAAATGCAGCTGGGCACGTACAGATTATACTCAGTCATTTCAAGATGCTCTTTTTCTTTCCTTTCCTTTCCCTCTTCACCTTGGGAAGAGCTCCCTTCTTCCAGGTTGCTCTTCCACACATCCAGTTATTCAAAAGTAGTATTAACACATGGAAAAACTGCATTCTTGATGTCACTTTGGTTACTTAAGAAATAACTTCTCATAAGGCAGTTCACTTGGAAGTTTGTTGTTACAAAATTATATCAGTGTGAATTAAGTTTACAGGACAACTGTGATAAACCTTCCAAAATTAGCTGTAAAACAACTGTCTTATGTACAGCCCTACTGGCTTTCATGTAACTTCAAATGTCACATAGGTTAACATCATTAAATTTGCTTCAGTTAGCTAATGTTATGAATTTGATCAGGAACTATTTAAAAGCGACAGCTAACTTACCTGTGATGTAGCCTTCTAAAGCCTTTGGCACCAGTGATTTTGCAGTTCTTAGGTCTTCAGCTGAGCATTTGCCTGCCTCAAGTCCAAAGGACATTCCCATTCTCTTCAGCACCTCGCTGTCATCATGAATCTCAAAAGTGTTATCAAAATTAAAGAGGTATTCAAACCTGCGTGTAAAAAGTCAAAGTGAGATGGTTTAGAAAAGAAGTATAGCTTTGCTCTTTTTGCCCTTTTTTGGGGGTGGGGTGGGGGATGTACTGAGGTGAATGTCGAGAGCCTTCATTATCTGTAAAGGGTCCTTAAGAAAAAGTGCTGCAAATGCTTTTTTCTCTTCTGCTTCTGTGACTGGCATGCCTACAAGGTTTAAAATGGTACTTTGCCAGATAAAATGACTTTACCATTACAGGAAGAAAGGCTAAAATTTTCTACCTCATTAAACAGATTCAAAGGGGAATAGGGAGGTCTTACTAAACAGGAACCTTCACTTGCACTAAATCCAATACTTTTAAAGGTCACCTGCAGCCCTGTCACCAAAGTATTTTTTTTTTACTTCTTTTATATTTAACTTTCTGTTCTAATCTGCAACACTCCTCCTGTGAATTGATCTATTTACCTTGGTATAACTTTGTGTTTTGGATGCATTTGCATGAAGCTAGCAAAGCAATCTGTTCAAAGTCTTGTATGTTCAAAACCTAGCGTTTCTGCTACAGGATTCTCAAAATGTTTTTCATTGCATATACAAGCGGAAATAGTAATATAAACTTGAGAGCTTTAACGATAGCAGGGACATCTAGACTAGTGTTATACTATTACCACAGGCTATTAAAAGCCTGGACAGCACTGGCCCAACAATTACAACAGAAGGCTGGATCCCAGTAAGTCATTTTCTACGGACAAAAGCTTCACCCCTGGAAAAACTATTTATCCATGGGATATGATCTTTAAAAGATAACTCCACTGGTGGGTCATCCATTGGCCCAAACTCTTTTGTAACCTGTGGATTTTCTTGACTGTACTTCATGCTTTTTTTTTTAATACCTGATCCAGTAAGTTTGGAAAAGGTTAAGTCTTTTGTGCCTATACACAAAAATTGCACCTAGAAATTACATGCTTTGTAGTAGGTGTAACTGTCCTAGTTACAGATGTCACTTCTTTTGTGACTCATACAGTATTACCTGTATGACCTACACTGCTTATGCAGCTGTACTTATTTAAGCATAACTGCATCAAAAGGGAAACTAAGACGCGTCACTATATCTTTAATTGGTGTGGCTGCTTTCCTGCTATCTGGGCTGCTGCAGCTGAAGTCAGGCAACTATGTTTAAACAGACAGGATGGGAGACCAGGGCATACCAAACTGGCAAGCTGTATAGAAACTAATAACTGAATTCAGATTTTATGGTCCAGTACTAAAGGCTGTATTTATTAATAGCTCTGCATTTTTCCTCCCTTGTGTTGTGGCCAAATACTGGATAGTAGGAAGGAGTGGAACACGATAAACAGTAATATTTCTCCAGTATCATTTCTAGCAACCTGCAGCCTCTGATGTAGGAAATTTCTACGCTTCTTCTGCCTTTGCCATTAATAGCTATTTGACGATTTTCTTTCAGTGACTTAACATGATCCCTTTTTGAACTTACGTAAACTTCTGGCATGCACATCATCAAATGCTATGATTTGCATAGACTGTTATAAAACCACTTACATTCTTTTTGTCTAAAACCTGTCACCTGGTAACTTGTTTTCATGTCTCCTAATTTTAACTTTAATAAGGAACTGTGAAAAACTGTTCTCCATGCACATTCCCCATGTCATCCATGATTTTATAGACGTCTGTGAATCCACTGCCCTCTCTTTTCTAGGTCAAACAGTCCATCTGTTCCTTCTGTGAAAGCCTTTTCATAGCTTCGTTCACTCTTGCTGCCCTCCTGTGTCTCTCTCCTGGTTCTGCCATGCTTCTTCCAAGAACTGGACAGCATATAGTACTCCAGATAAAAAAGCACTATCCACATCAGGTTTTACATTGTATTTCTTACTCTTTTTCCTAATACTTACTAACATTGTTTTGGCCATTACTGAGAAATCAACTTTTGTTCTCACAGAATGATCTACTGGACTGCCATCTTATTATTCGGTGCTGAAAGCTAGGTCCAGAGGCCAGTACTGTGAATGTAAAGTTTGGATACGTTTCCTGTCCTCTCCCTTGGTAAGTGTAAGTTTGATCAACAATAAATTTCATCTGCCATTTTGTCATCTACTACTTTAGCTCTTCAGTCAACATTCATTTTTATTTCCTTGAGTAAGTATTGTCAGCTAACTTCTCATCTCATTTTTATCTGAGTATTTACACAAGCCAGCAGGGTTTCACTGTTGTGTTCCTCTTCATTAGAAGAGCTGATAATTTGGTTTGCTTTTCTTGCCTAGCATTCAGCCTGTTGCTAAATTAATGAATGAATCTCTTTTATTTTCTTTAAGGCCTGCGTGGAGTGGCCTTGTGTTATCAACCAGATTACCCTGTGCCATGTTCAGTGAGGTAGGAAAACTAATGCGTATCAGGTGATGTCACACTACCCAGTCTACGTATGACATACCAAAATCTTTGTAATGTCTGCCCGTTAGTCTGTGTCATATTTGCCACCTTCTGTTCTTTTGGTACTGAAGCAATTGCAGTGTAAGCTTTATAAGCTGTTTCCCACTTAAGCTTCTTTACAGTCTTGGGTGAACACCATCTTTTCCTGATGATTTGTTACTATTCTCACTGAACTACTCTGCTAACTTTGAGACAAATCCCCTGCCAGATCTCTCACGTCCAAGTATACATACAGGAAGTTCTAACATGAAAAATATCCTTATTCATTAAGTTATACAGAGCGGTGGCTTTTAGTTGTTGTGGTTTTTGTTTGCTTGTTTTCACCTCACTGTGGTGAGGCTCTATTTGCACATTCCCTTATACAGCTTGGTTATATAAACTGAAATATCAACAACTTAAATAATTTTGATGAGCTCATTTTTAGTAGTAGTGTTTTGTTAGAGTTTGAGATTGTAGGGAGTATTACACTTCTCTAGATACCAAAAGCCTGTTTCATCTCTGACAACTTCAAAGCAGCAGTTCTGAAATCCCAGTATGAAATTGTTCAACTTATTAATGACTTAAAACATTAACATAGAGTGCTGTTTGAAAGAATGCAGTAAGAACTATACAGCGTATGTATGAAATAAGGGTATAGTTAAGCTAAAACAATACTGATCTTAAAATTCCATGTTCTATAGCATTTCTACTTTTGATAGTATTGCTTTTGGCATGTTGGTGCTTAGGTTACCTGAGAATGTCTCTATTTTTACTGTATTCTAAATGACCCAATACAGGTCAATACAGGATTTGTGTACCACAGAATTAAATCCATAACCTACAGCATTAAGGCAAAGCCAGCTATTCTCACCTAATAAATTAATTATGATCAGATTAACAGTGAACATACATAACAGAAGCTCACACTTTCAGCCATGTTTTTACAGGATGAAGTGCATAAGCATCCAAAATTATATAAGTGGAGGGTTTTCAGGTAAACTTGAGAGTGCAACTTAAAGCAGTGTGCTTACAAAGGCAACATTTCAAATTTCTGTATCATTTACTTCCTTTTTTCTCCTCAAAGAGCTAGGTGCAAACTTTATCCTATTTAAAGGCGGCAAGAGATGTCGTCTCTTTCAAAGTTATTTCCACTTCTAGGATCTCACTTTTGTGTAATGGATCACCTTGCGTTTATCACTAAATACATTTATGACACATTAGGAATAAGAATTCAGAGGCATTACTATAAGCTAGTGCTGTCCTAGTATATGACTTCATTCAGTTCTTTCTCCTGTGCAGCGAATGCTCTTTGAAATGTCAGTCTCAAGTGCCTTTTACAACAGCCGAAGTCAGCTTGTTTTAACTAGTGGTTGTAAAGCAATGATTATAAACTTACTCCTTTTACTACTGCAGCTGGATTAAATACAAAAACAAAACAAAACACCCTTGAAGTAAGTGACCACAGGAAATCTAAATACACAATTACTTTAAATAAACTAGGACAGTTTCTCTCATTTGTTCAAAGAAAAATTCCAGTCCACAAAGAAAAACTTGATTCCATAAATACTCACTTATCACTTGATATGCTGCAGTCTATAACTGTTCTTTTGCTAGTGTTGACTATTAAGAAAGGCAGCTGTATTGTTGAGTTCAAAGCTGGAGGGCCTTGATTTTGTTGTTCATTTTGCTGATTTCTTTGTACCAAGTTTTTGAATGCTATTTGCTTTGGAAAGAAAGAAAAAACAATTAAAATGAAGACATCAGTGTTTCCAGGAAGGGGAACTTCACAGATCTTATTTACCAACTCTCAATACCTCCAGTAATGTTCTGTCAAAAGGTAAGTTGTGGCCTGGCTTCCCCTTTGCACTAATAGTGAAGCTCATCAGGAACAGAAGTTAAAACACGACAATCTTTTATGCCTCCCTAGCAACCACTGGAGATGAAACAGTGGAGCAATAAAGTGTGGTGGAGAATGCTTCCTCACATCTTTTGAAAAGGCACAGGAGCCTTTGTAACAGAGGTCTCCTCTGCTATTTTATAGGCATAATTACCTCAGACTAGGAGCTAATCAAACTGAAACAAAATCTAACAGAAATTACAGCATTCCCCCTTTCTCATCATCCATATTCTCTTGCCCTTCTCATCCATCACCCTCTTTTCTCAAACTCTTTTGAGTTTGCTTTGAAATTCTCCCCTCAACGTTTTAAACAGGTGCTGTTTGTGCCACAAGGCCGTCTCTACTGAATTCTTGTATCTGTCTGTGTATGTATGAAAATGTGTTTTTAGGAAATGTTATTTGAGGGATTGGAAGTATGCACCCACTTCAAGGGGCTACTTGTTCCACTTAGGAATCTGACATTTTCAGACCAACAGTTAGAGGGTCTGAGTTGCCTTATTTTTACCAGGGTAATTTCATGTTACTCTGAGAAGCTGCTAATTTATTAGGTCAGTTGGAATCAAAATTGTGCCCTAAATAGAGAAATAGTTTTTGCTGATGGGGGGGGCGGGGGGGTGGAAACCA
>VXAL01019483.1:15236-55271 GCA_013399475.1 Chauna torquata | reverse complement strand
TCATTATATTGTCACCAGGAGAAAAAATAGCCTTATTGCCTATAAATTCAGACAAAACTTTGATTGCATTTAAATTACTGAATGCCTATGGAGACATCAAAACGTTTAACAGTGCTCATAACTGTATTTATAAACTATTACTTTATAAATAAAGATGCATTTGAAATAATTTCTGCAATCAAAGCCAAAATTCAAGTAATCTCAAAGTTTTCCTAGGTGCATATCAGAATCTAAAAGAGCTGGATGTGCCAGCCTTTCATTCTTAAGATCCAGAAATTTTTATCTCCCCTAGAACAACTCAGTACGTATTTACACAAGTTCAGTTGTAAATTTCATAGCTTAGAATAAAAGAACTTTTTCAATAGGAACTAGCCACAGAAGGTAACTAGGGGTCTTTGAGTTGTTCCCATTCCCACTAGTGTTTATAGAGCTTCAGCAGAACACTTAGAAAAGGCTGCGGCACGTAGATGCAGTATGCTGCTGTACAACAGGTAAAAACGAACCAGGACATGAGGATACGAAAGAGCCGCACACTAGAAACCAAAAAGGTCTCGAGCATGAAACTCTTCTTCCCTAGTATATCATAACTGCTAAACAAATCTAGAAAGAACTTCAGAAGTTTCAAAATGTTGGATTCTTACCAGTTAATGTCATTTATATAAAAAGTAATTAAAATTAAATATATACCTGCAGCAGCAGCTCTTGTAGTTGGGCTCGCTTCTCTTTTATCCGTTCAATCCGTTTCTGTTTTTCTATCTTAAAATAAAAATGTATCATGATAATTACTTAGTTACCTTGTCTGTTTCACTGTGGCAAACTCAACAGGCATTAGAGCTACATTTGTGTGCTAACACTATTACAACCCCTCCCCCATTTTCTTTGTAAATGAAATGGCACAATAAGTACATTTCAAGTCTTTTCAGCCCCACCCATTTACCATATATTTTCTTCTTTTTCAAAAAGACTTAATTGCATAGTCGCATGAGTGCTTCCATAAAACAGGACTGACAAACATGTAGTTTCTTCCTTTATGAAGTTTTAACTTCAGTAAAGAACCGTTCGTTACAAGAGACTGTGTTATTTCCCGACCCATTGCTCATCTTCTGTATTGGGCACTGATCACTGATTTGCACCAAATTAAACACTTGCTTGAGGCAGAGCTTTGCATTTTTTTTCCCCTCCTGCCCTTCACTCTTTTGGAATTGTGCGTGTCCCTTCCACTGTTCTCCCAGATGCAAGCTCAGGGCTCAGGGTCATCACCTGCATCTTTCCAGTGACCTCCACCTTTTGTTTGGACTATTCATCTGAGACTTGATGGAACTAACAAGATTTCAGCGGCAAAAAGGGGATGGAGGTAATGTTTTCTACATCACCACAGAATGTGTTTCTTGCAGTAGTTTTGTTAAGTTTACAGGGCAAAGCTATCTTCAACCTAAATATGCAATGTCTGGGACAGTCACAGTACTGAATGCTTACTGACCCTGCAGATGTAACTGTATTTTAAATGATGTTCTGGGGAAACACTAACAAAATGCACAGTAGCCATCATGCTTCAAAAGGTATTTTTCCTCCTCAACCTGTTGATGCCAGCACTACATCACTGCACCCAAAAATATTACTCTCAGCTTAAACTACTGTTCCATTCAACTGTTGAAACTAAATGATGCAGTATTTTAAAACTTGGCTGCCCTAACCCCCCCCATTTTATTTACAGTGCTTTTTTTTTTTTAATTTTATTTACAAAGCTTCTAATTAATGTTTAAAATGCTTTCTTCAGAGTACAGTATGTGACTTTGTCTGTTGGGAGAAATACAACTCTGAAAACAGACAAACAGTAAAGTTGTAATTTAGATATGGTTTCTATATAAGAAGCTTTTTTGTACTGATTTCTTTTCTGATAACCTTATTATAGAATGACAGTGCAAAAAAAGTTGACATTTTTTACCGCTTTAAAAGGAAAATTAATTCTGATTTTTCACTCCATGAAAATGCAGCTTTATTTTCTAATATGTCACAGGAAGCAACATTTTAAGAAAATATGCCTGACTTCCATTTTGTGCATTTGTAATGAGCGCCTGAAACAATGAATATGATCGTTATAGATTACCCAGTGAAATTCAAATTGCGTATTTTTAACAATAACCTATACTCAAGATAATGCATTTGCATAAATGCCTGTAATGTGTAGATTTATCCATCACTTAAAATAAAATAAAAAAATGGAACCCTGGAGTCATCATAAGGCATATGCATACTCCTTGGGTGGATGAATTTTCCAAGTTGCTGTAACATACAAGATATAGTAAAAGCTATTTTCTTACTGTATCTAGAAAGACAATTAATGTAACCTGAACAAGAAACTGTTCTGTATTGGACAGGCAACCCCCCCACACCTGTTAAGATAGCTAATGCCACAAGTATGACAAATATAATGCCTATTAAGATGTATTTACTTATAGGCATTACAGGATTTTGCATTAAATACAGTAACTCGTGCTTTGTATTTATGGAGCATTTGGCCTAAAGGACAAGCAACATTTGTGCATATAAATTCTGGCATCCCTGCAAAAACATGGTAACTTTTAGCCTGCTGGAAAAAAACAATGGAAATAACCAGTAAGTAAAACTTCGTTTTTTTTCCTTCTAGTTCATAACTAGTATTTGACATCCTAGCAAAAATTATTTTTCAGTTTATTTTCCTTTTAATGGTGCCTCCAAGCACGCACACTAACAGCAAAATAGGTCTCCTTTCAAATGTATCCACTTTTGTCAATATAACTGTACCGTAAGCTCTTTTGACTTTCTTATGGTTAATTCAGGCTACTATAGACTTTAATCTTAAAAGTTATCCCTGATACAATGAATGTTCATTTTGTAAGGTATACAGTTTTTAAAACTAGTGTAATGTATACTACTTAAAAGTGAACTAAACACACATAACACACGTATCATTTCAGTTTAGTCAAATATCAAAAGTTGTATTTCCATAGTGTGCAAGAATCAAAACCGATCAGGTTCAAATTGTGCAAAAAAACCTCTTCTGAAGTAGAGCAGCTCCATTGTCACAACCTGTGAACTACACAGAAATTTCCATCTACCTCGCTTTACCTCTAGATTCTGACATTCCTGAGCTGAGTTTGTAGGAAGTCCGATCCATCTGATTTCCTTTTTCTCCTTTGAAATTATGTTCATTGCCATCAGCACATTAAGGGCATCATAAACTCTCCGTCTAATATTTTTCTGATCATAAGCCTGCTAAGAAAACAATGCAGCATTGATAACAACAAAAGCACTCAAAAAAAAGAACACATCCTTCATAGACAAGTAAAAGACAAAAAGACCAAAATAGCAGTTTTAAGTCAGAGTGATACTAAAACAGGATGCCTTCATCTGTGATATTGCTCAGATACCACATCAGCATGTTTGTTTGCAAATGGAAGCTTCAGGCCTGCTTGAAGCATCTGTGCAGCAATTCCCATCGCTGCAGGTCTGTTATATGTGAAAGCCTGACTAGACTGCATATGGTGGGTATGAGAGTAGTATTTTCTGAAGTGATTTTTTTGGTGGAGTTCTCTGTTTTGTTTATAATTTAGAGGGAATTTAATTCTCCATTTTAATTCTATAATTTTAAATGGAAATTTATATATAAAAAAAGAGTATTCCATGCTAAACCAGCCAATTTTGTAATGGTAGAAAAAAATTTCAACACATTTGCTTACCGAATCCGTAGCTAGGTGGCTGTTAGAATTTGTGAATTCTGATACCAGCTCATCAGCAACTTCATTGTATGAAGTTGTTCCTTTACGTTGAACTTTTTCACATACTTTCATTGAAAAATGCCTCAGACCTTTCCCATTTTTATCTCCTTTTTTGCTTCTCTTACTGTAAGGAGAAAAATAATTAATATATTGAAATTTAATAAGCTTACTTTGTTACGCAGCAAAAGGTCTATCTTTTGCAACAGGAAGCAGGACTTGTGATATTATGCACTACCTAAATGAAAAAATAAAACTGTTCTGCTTTTATTTTGAATCGGCTTCTTCTTTCTCACAAGTTGGCAAAAACGTACACTGGAGCCCTGTCCCCCCTTCCACAGTGATTTCTACATTAACAGTATTTGAACACATCCTGCTGGAAGACACTTGCAAAATAGATTTGTAATTCATCTCCAGGTAGTTTCACAAAAGAACAAACAAAAAAAGGCAAAAACCTCACAGGGTGTTTGCATGCCTGGATGCCAGAGTTACAGGGAGCTCTCATATCTGTGCTTAAAAGAGAAAGGCTCAGCCATCACTACTTACAGTACAGCCAAAGACACCTTAATTCTCCCAGTGACCAAGTCTATTATCTCTGCCATCACAGTTAAAACTGAGATAGAAGAATCTCTGTTGTGGAGAGTAAATACATGTTCATTGGTTTTGTGATGCCATATTCGTGACTGGCAATTGTCAGGGTTATTTTCCTCCCAAAAAAGCAAAAGCTTAGATTATGGTAATGGAAGGAACAGGAACAGGCTGTTTTATCACACAAACTAGCATACAAAGTAAGAGTAGTCAAATAATTGAGGTATGCAGTACCACGGACAACTGGCACAGATTCTTAAATTAATTCAAATCCAGCCTCTACTTTTTCCCCATCATCAGCTGTTCCCCATTATGGAACAGTTTCCAACTGCAGCAGATGCTCAGCTCTTTCTAAGCTAACAAGTTTTTTTTTGTTTTAGAAGTAGAAATTTTTAGAAGCCTAAGTCATTCTCACTGCTTTTTTAAATTTTAGATGAGAAAGTTATACTCTACAAAGTTATTTTATTTCCTGCTGCATATAATTTCAGTGTATTTTTTGTTTTGATTTCAGATGAATTTTTAAACTTAGGTATTGTAATTTGATATGCTTTGATTTACTTTTTAATTATACATTCTTCATAGGTGTTACGTTAACAACATGACAAATATCAGAGTTCCCAAAAATATGCTAGAACAATTTAAGACTGAAAATTTTATTTCATTCTTGACAGTATTATGGAAACTTAGATGCAAAAACACTTTAATATGCAACACTTACCTGACAGAACAACAAAAAAATTACCTTTTTCCTTTGCATTTCTTAACAAAAAAAAAGAATTAGCAATTGAAATATTTGCATGCATGTTTCAACAGAAGCATTTAAAATGCTCAGATGATTTTTTTTTTTTAAATTACGGTTTTAGAAGTTGGTTTGATAATATGTTTCAGGGAGAGGTGTTATTTTACAGAAGCAGGCCTAGTTCCATCAACTGTAACAAGCTAAGAAAAACATAAAAATACAAGAATACTTTTGAAAATTGGAATGTATTTAAGAAAACTAAACACTGGAAAAAATGACAGAAGAAAAGGAAATATAGAAAAGAATAAAAGAAGATTAAAAAAACCCGTCTAAACCCTATGCAGTTGTTCAGTTTGAGTAATCACTGATGGGTAAACAAATAAAACACCTTGAATGCATTCAAAGAAGTTTTGGAAGCACAGAAACAATTATCTGGTTACAAGTATTTGTCACATTGAAAACTAGAACAATCCTGTTTCTGAAGATATTTTGTGTTTGTTTTTCACAATTCCAATTTTGTCTGCAACAGTAAATGTAATAAATACATTGGAAGTAAATATAAATAATAAGTAAATATAAATATTAGGAAGTGATACAGCAAAGAATAATGAATTACAACTACAAAGAATAAAATACTACATAGTGTTGACTGTGGAGGAGTGTGATTAAAGTGGGAACTGGACACCCAGCTCTCTGAAAGGCAGATTTGAAGAAGCAAAATATGTATGGCCATGCACATAAAATGTATGTTCAATAATACTCACCTTTCTGAAAAATCGGATTCTATAAATTCTCGAGTCCGCTTTCTGTCCCTAAAAGAAGACAATTCAAACTGACATTAAACTAACATTTTATTTTTAGACCAATAAAATCAATGTATTTGGTGCCTAGCTAGGTAATGTTTGCCATTAAACATTTACTGAAGAAAGAAAACAGCACACACAGTTTGACAAAATTTGAGAGAAAAAGGTTAGGACTTTGGAGGTTGTCTGAGCTCATTGTCAGACCGTTAGGAAATAAAAGTTTTGTTCCCAATTTTACTATGTTTTGCCCATATGATTTTAGGGAATCGACTGCATCTGGAACTACAGAAAGTGCTGCTATGAGCTAGATAACCAAATCCCATCAAAATGAGAAGCTGGACTGCTTTGAAAATTCCTATTTACAATTCCCCCATGTGGAAGAAAGTGCCTTTAAACAGTGCAGAATATATGTCCTATATTAAGGATACAGGATATTAAATGTCTTGGTATCTTCAAACAAACGAAAAAAACCCCATCAACATACAAACAATAAACTTATGTTCAGATTAGAGCTGATGCATACTATCATAGCAGAGAGGTACTCTAAGAAGTAGCTGACATGAATGTTGCACAGGAGTAGGAGCCACTAATCAGTGCCAGTTTCCTTATAGTTTTGCTTATTAGGTACAGCAAGATTTCAGAGGTTGTGTTCCAAACTTGTCTCTCACTCTCGCAGCTGATACAACGCACGGTGCTTGAGAACTGTCACAGTAAATTACTTCATGTTGTTACCCTGCAATTTCAAAAACAGGTCTCAGAGCAGATACTTACGCAGCTAAAAAGCTGACAGCGTTATGAAGGGAGCTGAACAAAAATGACGGCTCTGAAGATCTATGCCAGGAGAGCCTGCATGTGCTTGGCTGTGCGCTTCGGAACCTTCTTCGGTCTGAGCAGTCCCAGCAGCAGACGTCCTCCCGGCGGCAGCAGCGGCTCCCTGGCAAGCCCTGTCCATGGTGCTGACGGGAGCAGGGGGCTGGGGCAGGGGCGGCACCGTCTGCGTGGGCCAACAGGGACCCGGAATGGCAGTGAACGGACAGCTGGCCCCTGCTCTGTAATGCCAGGATGCCCGGGGTTGTATGGAGCCCTGAAAATGAATATGGTCTCGTCTTATATGACTTTGGAATCAATTTGGAATCTGTGAGGAAGAGCCAACAACGCAAAAAGCAAGGAGCCTGGACTTGCAGTCCTCTGGAACTGTCTTCAGCAAGGTCTCATTGCTTAGGTTAGGCACTACCACAGACTCTTCCCACCTTTGTTCTTCAGATGAAAATATGACTTATAGCATGGTCTTCTGCAGGGATCACTAATGATCAGCCAGTCTGGAGAACATCTTGCTCCATTCAGTGGGTGAAACAATAAATAGTTAGGCTCATTGGAAATACTGTGTCTAAGACTTCGAAAGTATGCAAACAGAAGGTTGGTGCTTCTCCTTGGTGGTGGTAGATGCACTGTAACTAGCTTGTCTCTCAGAATCTCCATCGCTGGGTTTGGATGAAGCTGAAAAAAGCTAACCAAAGTCCATAGTCTAGTTGAGCAAGCTGAGACAGACACTATAGCTCTTCCCTCATCAGGGTACTGAAAGAACTTATGCCTGGCCTCCATATTTCATGAAAGTTGCAGAAACAAAATCATCTTTGACAACTCCTTTTTCAAATAAAATCAAAACTAAACGGATTCAAAAGCTGTTTGAGGAGATAAACATATTCAGCAGGAAAACCAAGCTTAAAAACTGCTTAGCTGGGCATGCAGTTTATTGACTGTGTGGTGGGAATACGGCAACCAGGAAGTATAAGCACAGAAGAGACCTCGCTTACAGCGCGGGATGAAGAAAGTCAAGATACAAATATATTCTCATTCATGCCATTTCCTAAATCCATTTTCCCACCTTTAAAGCTGGAAAGGTACTACTGACATTCATTGTTGATTAGGAAATTACCTAGATGTGGAAATTAATTACTTTTTAGTTTTTAGAGGCAAAGCACTACATCTGCCTCAAGACAGATAAGCTCAATAATACTGAAACTAAAACAAAACAAAACAAAAAAAACAACACAAACCGCAAAATACTGTAAAGACCAGGTTTCCTTAGATGAGATAATCATGGTACTCTGAAATATCTAGGAACCCCATGAAAAAAATTTTGGTACTGTAAAATAGTAACAAAAATACAGCACTGACTACGTTCAAAATTGGCTATTGGAACTTTATTCTTAAATGCCTCTTTAAGTGTACTTGACAGACTCTCCCGCTGTTGGCATCTGCTGATATGCTCAACAGCAAAGCAACTTGGATACACTATGAATTTATGAAAAAAATAAAGGTTTGTTTTAATGGGACTCATGAATTTGTGACTCTCCATTGTCACAGAGAAACAGACACTGCCATAAAGCAAAACTAAAACAGTGAAGTGACTGCTGTGTGTTAACTCTATGTTCACATGCTCCAGACATCAAAAGCACTTAATATGCTAAGGAGCATAGTCCTTTTAATTGTGGAAGAACTAGAAGTTCTGAGATAACATTATAGTTAGAACAGTATAAATAAAGGGAAAAAAAAATCAAAACATCCACAAACATCTTTAAATAAACGAAAAATCTTACCCTGGAACCCAGCCAGTAGCTTCTGTTATGTGCGTCTGCGTGACCATTGTTGGAGCTGGGTTATACGGGCTCCCAATCAGAACACTCCCTGAATTGGTCAGTCTTTGTGATGTGCTTATGATCTATGAAGTTAGAAATAAATAAATTTAAAAAAAAATACAGCTTCTTTAATAAAACAGAGGTTAACATATCCCAAAATTCATACTAAGCATTTAAGAAAATAAATATTTATGTACCAGATGCAAGCTGTAGTCAAAAATACAGAGAAGAGGTGTCATTAGAAGATCTTTATACATGACAGTAATTACAATACTGTCAAGTTTTCTGGCAGTTGTATCTCATTAATGTATTACTTGTAAGGACAAGAACTAGACAAACAGAAATTAATTGCGAGGCAGAGCAGATAGGATCTGTATATATATGCATCTAATTGTTTCTTCTGGAGTACGTCTAGGAAATTTCTTGATTACTGGAATCAGTAAAGCCTCATTCCCAATGGATTTGTCTCTTGTTATTATCTGTATCTGGTACCAAAGATAATCGGAGCTCCAGCTCAAGTATTCCATGCAGTTTATGGCGTTCACAAGATCTCAAGGCCTTCTAGCAAGCTAATAATACAACACTGTGCCTATGAAATTACATGTGAAGTCTGTATATATAGAACATACAGTATATTTATACAAACCTGTTGAAATTCTATGTACAATGGTTAACACTGAAACACTTAATCTCAACCTTTAAATCACATCCAAGTTCATTCTTTAATCTAGGTCACCGGGAGAATTTAGATAGTATTTAAAAATGAAACAGTATTAATTAGTTCATCTTTAAAATAAACACGTTAAATTCTTATTCCAATACAGTATGACTTATACCAAAGCTTCTTCGAGAATGCTTTTTACTCATATACCTTATATTGCTTTTTTAAACTTTATTTTATTCCACTTTCGTGACATTTTGAGTACCAAGTGTATTAAACTTTGTACTTAGCTATACTACTTCACTTATCCAACACCCATATAAGTATATGGCAGATACTCTGTTTGGTATCCATCAGTATTGTTTAAACAATTAGAAAAAAACGTTATCTGAACTTTATACCCCTCCTAACACCAAACTGTGATTACATTTATGTATTTTTTTATCCTGAAGAAATTTATCTTATTTGTCCTTTCTTTTATCTCCATTATTTATCTTCTATCTTATAGATAAGTGGACAGACTGACAGAGAGAAACAAGTGAAAAAAGAAATACTAGGAAGACCAAAACACAGGTACTAGTTAGATATTTACTGGTTGATACTGGAGACCATGAGATCCCCACTGGGTTACTTTACACACTGTATGCAAGCAAAGGAAAGATAGAAACTTTTACCAACTTAACAGCTACATTGGCTTAATATCAGAAACATTTCATGATAGAATGATTATTTTTTAAAGGCTGGCTTACGTTCAACAGTGGCGTAATGCCAACATGTAAGTGAGAATCTGTAATACAGTATTTCCATTAAACCTTAATTCAGTCCAATAACTTTTTATGTTAATTTCCTGCAACACTGTAAATAATGTTTATTTTCAGTAAGCATATGGCTCTGCCAGCGTATGGCAGACACATGTCAGAGAGAAAAGATTTTAAATATTTTGCATACTGAAATTCATTTCATCACATTCCATCCACCCTTAGGTTTCACATTGCTCTACTCATGTCTTTTAAATCCCAAAGAAAATATATCATAAAAAGAGTATTTTATGTTCAGTCTCATCATAATTTTCTTTTAACAGCCAGTGTAATAAACTGAGGTACAAAATCACATTCGAGTATTTTATAGACAGACGTGTCTGTACCTTTCTATACCTTGGTGCCATCTGGTGGAAATTGAAAATAACCGAACACGCTCCTGAGAGTCCCTGCTCCACAGCAGCCATGACTGGGCGCTTACAGATGGTAGTTGCACAAGCACAAAATCCACCTGTCTACAGCTTATTATTAAAGCTGCTAATTCTTGGATGCAAGGACACAGATGTCAAAAGTATAAAAATCAGTGTTACTTTAGTGTCACATTTACATTTGTTACAGAATGTTTGCTTTCCAAAAATGCTACACATTGAGTATTTTCAAAGGATTTATTCCATCTCAACAGCAAACATTTCTGCAGTGTGCCTGAAGTAATCACATCAATCCACTGCGTAGCATAAAACAGAAAAAGAAAATGTCATCCTAATTCAGCAAATAGAAATTATGGGATATGTTAAATCCCTGTAATTAAGCACTACCATTTTTATCAATGCTACTTACGCTGTTAATTTCACTCCTATGGACTACCACTGTTGTTAACTGAGAAGCCTTGCCTCAACTCTCAGTCCGGTCCTACCGCAGCAGGAGGGGTTCTGCATCTCAGCACTGGTATTAAGCAGGGGCAGGCAGGAGATGCGCCTACATTGCAGCAGAGGCCTTGAGCACAGCTGGGGACATGCTGCCCTTACTTCTACGCTAAGGCTGCAAACTGATGTAAAATCCCAGTACAAACAAGCAGTTCTCACACACAAGATCTAGGCAAACCTCACACCCAACATGAATTGTGTTAACTGAATCTAATGAAAATGCAACAAACACCTGTATAAAAGAATCCAGCCCGCAAGCTGGATTCAGTTGTGTAGCTGTACTATAAGGCATTAAGACAAATGGCCACCCTTCAACCAGCAGCCCACTCCCCTGGTCCTGGGGGCTGTCTGTTTGAAGAACCTGGAACAGCTGAGAAGGCTGGAACCCACATGGTTAAATAACACAAAAAAACCCTCACAGCAGCAGGATGTTGCTAACACAGATGAGATGCCAAAGGAATTATAACATTCCTACTATTAAGAACTTGTGAACTTTGTCTTATAAATTCACTGGCTCACAACACAGCCGTACCCTGGATGTCTCAGAAGGTCTGTGTTAACTGCTATCTAATAAGGAAATGTTTTCTGAGTACAGTGGCATCTTACTGCAAAACAGACGTTTTGAGTGTTTTCCCCACTTATAATGTAAAATAAAATATATATTCTTTTACTTAGCATACGTAAAATTAGGTTTTGGAAATATGAGAGAACATTCTACCAAAACCAACAGCTTCACCATGTAAACTAAGAGCAAACGAATGCTTTTTTTGTACACTTTTAGTTACTGCAGTGCTACGTTTCACAGAACATGTTACTGTAACAGGCGAAGATAAACAAGCCAGTCAGCCAGTTGTTCCACAGGGTACCTTCTTCAAGCAAGAAACATCTCTGACCGTCCTATTTCAGCTACCCAAAATACATGAAAAAACGTCTCCTTTTCTATTATAAAAAGAACAGTAGAGAGTCTCCAATAAAAGCTCTATGTCTTAATGAGACTGCTTTGAAACCAGACTGGAAAACATGTTAACAAGCACATGAAAATCCCTTTGAATGAGCTTGCCTGAATTTTTTATATGACAAAAAGCTGACAATAATTGGCTTTCGGTAATGTCACCCAGAATAGTGTCAATAGGGTAGTAACCTGTGCTAGCAGGGGACGGTTTTGTTCCTGATTAAGCAAAAAAAAGGAAACCATATATCTAATATTATGGAAATAATCCCTGTTATATGCCGGTATTTTGAAAAATGTATCATCAGTAGAAGCAGCAACATTTGATATAAAGTATGATGGCAAGCAAAACGTAACACATACAGTTTAGTGGAGAAGAGAGCTAGGCATTAATAACCAAACTGATTTTTAAACCAGAAGCAATAAATGACATTTGTATAACATTTTTCCTTTTGTCACGTGAAAGTATTGAGAAGAGCTGCCAAAAGTGAGATTCCAACAGAGTTAACGTTAATGAAAAAGTTGCAAGAGAAGAACCTTGTAAGTTAAAAAAAACTCAAAGAAGTAACCTTACCAGGAAGCAGTCATTTTCTTTCTGGTATCTTCAAGTTAAAAGTAATCTTTGGTAGTTCTTCTCATAATACACTGTGGAGTATTTTTAACTACATAGCGTTGATTACAATACATCTAGTACTGATCTTCACTGTTGTTCACAGTTTGCTTTACTGCACAGAAATCTGAAAATGTACAGCTGTAAATCTACACCAAAAATTAAAATATACACCAGAGTTCCTAGCAAGGTTCATATCTTCATTTTTTCATGTTTCCATATTACATAAATTGGAAGTTATGCGTCTAGTTACACAAGTCAGCATTACTGCAGTTGCAAAACTTACCATTTGGGGTCCAACATTCACATTAATTGGTCCTAATGTTTTTGGCAAAATCTTTGTTGGGGAGTTGGTGCTGGAAACTGGTAATGTGATTATTGAAATATTACCTAAAAAAAAAAAAAAGGTAATGAAAAAAGAGTTTTAAATTACTTCCTTAGTAACCTACAAATAACACTTTGGCGAATTCTCACATCATTTTTACACTTTGGAATCAGGTTAACTTTTTCTGTCTCATACGCTGCAAAAATACCCTCACAGAACAGCCACCAGAGCTCTTAGCAGATGTCACAAGGACACCTTACAAAACTACAAAGCTTCACTAATTTACCTTTGAAATTATGTGTTAGTATTTTATTTCCAGAAACAATTTCTTCTTGCCTAAGATGAAAAGCACACAGCCTGCCATACACTTCAGTTTTAAAATTCATGGCTGTACTTCTAGCATCATAGAACAGCCCAAGTTGGAAGGGACCCATGAGGATCATCGAGTCCAACTCATGAAACCACTCTGCACACTAATCCTATTTACAATCGCACGCATATGTACAAAATACCTATCTATGTATCTTTATAGCCTTAGCCATTCCTAATCTGAGTATACTCAAGTATTCTAAAACATCAGCAAAGTAAACCTATCAGTATCACTGTACAGACGGAGTAAATGACGCCTTTGCAAACTACCTGAAGGAACAGCGGGCAGCTGCACGCCAGGATAAAGCCAGCCATTCCATCTCCAGCCCAGTGTGTTTTCATCCCGAGATATTTATCATCTCTGCTCCTGCACTGCTTACGGATCTAACTCATCCTGCCTTCACACAAATTAGCACAGCTCTGTGCTGAGTACCTCACAAATGCTTCTGCTGCTCCTCTATTCCAAACTGTATCTTGTAATCTTGATTACGCAGACTTAATATCTTAATCAAAACTCACGCAGCGCTACCATTAGCCCACAAATACTCAAACTGTTGTACACAAGCCACTCAAAGTGGTGAAAATGCTCCCTTATCTACGGACATTGTGGCAGCAGCAGCTCCCATCTCTATGGCAGTTTCAAAGCAAGAGAGCTGTGACACAATCAAATACCTCCCCGCGTTCTTACGTACAGCCTTCTTCAACATCGCAGTTACAGCGGTGGTTGGGAGGCAGAACCAAATAAAAGGAAGAGTCGCCACTACCTCATAACCCACAGACAGTCGGCTTGGGTCTAGCTGGGGTCGTGAGCCATAAGGACAAGCATTGGCTCCTGAAGAGCTTCTTACGCTCTGGCGCTAGCAGACAGAAACTGAAGGCATCCGAGGTGATGGGTTCCTTCAGAACAGCACAGACTCCAGCCCTCACCACCCGCCCTGCCCTCCTCCTTCCACAGGAGTTGGCAAACGTTCAGCTTAGCCCAGATAACATCTCTGTTAGACATCTCTGTTCCCTGGTCTCTTCTCATATAGCTTGTTCGCCTCCACTGCCCACTTTTTTCTTTTCACTTGGTCCTGAACCGTGGTCTTTTTTTTTTTTTCCAGAACAGCTATTTTCTGCCATGAGATAACTGAAAAATCATAAATTCAACAACGTAACTGCTCTGTAACACAAAGCAGAAGCAACACAATAGAGAAAAAATACTTAGGATGTTCTGTATCTACAACACAAAAGTAAATAGGACACAGCCATACGCAAAGTCTCACCTTTATAAAAAAACGAACAGAGATAACAGAAATGTTTACAATTTGAGACAAGGATGTTCTAATACTCTGTGCAAATTCCTTTGGCATCTGGAGTAACATTAATACTGAATATTAATTTTCCAACAGGCAGATTTGTATCTGAGAACATCTTCAGAAGAAGCTAGCCTGAAGTACTGAATAATTTATTTGGTCACCTAGCAAAAAAAAATTTTAAAAACCACACACTTACAAACCCAAATCCCGCAGTAAATCCTTGCTCCAGTATGAAATACCTTTTGTGAGGGAGTGACAGAGTACAGAGTAATCTCTCATCAGAACCTGGTGTTCCCTCTCATTGCAGTGTGTTGTTGTTAGTGATATTGCCTGTCACTTCCCAGGTACTGCTGTAGAAATTTTTCTCTTTGCTGCTCCAGCTGAAAATTTCAACCCCTTTTTCTCTAGGATGAGCTCTCATGCTGTTTCTCCTTGTCACTTTTCTTACCACGGAAGAGAATGAATTACTTTCTCTGGTGCCTATGACATAAGGTCACGTGGCAAAGCACAGTAGCATTTTGAAATGTTAGCATTTGGTTTAAAGTTCTCTTATCGTAGGGCTGCATCACACAGTTACCTCCAGTGACACTTCCTGGGCTGCAGATGCACTGTAACATGTCACATCTCAAAATGCAGGATTGAGATGCGGCAGATTTACTGTACTGTACAACTAGCACTGCGGGTGTACATGTCCACCCACTGTCCTCAAACCATCACTGTACACCCGGTTTGTTTCTCAATATGTGGCGTGTAGATTGTAATGCACTTGCGTGGGCAATAGTTTATAATATATGCATACGTATGTATACACACAGTCGTATGTGCCCACCCACACGCTGTCTGAAAACTGTAGCTTAATAATAGAATACCCATGGCCAGAGCTATGCTTGACCAGCAGATTTACCGGAAAAAATATTGTTTAAGAGACACTGCTGCCTTCATTTGCAAGGCTACCTAGATAAACGTACACGGTCACCATTACACTGCCTTCAGCAAATGCAAGCGTTGTTCAAATTACTTGATCTTGATTTTACAAAGACGGTTGCTTAAATATGACGTATATTTAAAAGCCTTTCTGGCTACAGTTAGTAATAGAGATCTTACTTAGTAATAGTAAGTAGTCAGTAATAGAGTTAGTAATACAGATCTTACTTCATCTTTTAATACCTACACAGATATGATGGAAAGGGACCAGTTTCTTTATATGAGTGAGGTCTCCCTCATCCACCACGGACAGAAAAAAAGAACAACCAAATTTTTCACAATAAGAGCAGTCATTCTATGTGCTTGTCCATGGCTGAAAAAATGGTAAAGAAAAAGTTTAATAAATTGTTCATAAAATATTCCCTCCCCTCTGCTTTCATTTTTTCGAAAATAGTGTCATAGCTGAAATACTCATGTGACCTACATGAATGGGCCAAATATTTAAAAATGCTATTTAACAGTGGGAACACATTTTCATCTCTCTTCACAGCAAAGACGATAGTTAGTTCAATTAGTTGCTGCAAAGTTTAATGCATTTCCAAATATACCACATCAGCATCCCAGCCTGAAGAAATGCGTTTTGCAGTCACTATCACCCACGTCACTCTTCTCTAAACAAAGAGAAGCACAAGTCCAACTTCTGAGACTGCCCCGTCCCAGCCACGGCCCTCGCACAGCAATAAAAACATCACCACAAACTGGAAACTGCCAGTTCAACCACAACTGACTCAGAGAGCTCATGCTTGCTAAGACAGCTAGCTGTATTTTACACCAAATTTTTGAGGTTACTTCACCTCTTTTTGCTGAAGAGCTGGTAATTTCTCAAGTTTTGAAGGCAAGGTAGTATTATAAAACAGTAAGCACCAACAGGAAGAATCTCTTCAAGTCTTATTTATGAAGCAGTGTAGAAAAAGTAGAAAAAAGAAGTAAATGTCATGCTGTTTGCAGATTGTCTAAAAAAATTTTCAACAGATTTCTGTATTCTATTTAAAGTAGAAGTAACACCAAACTAATTGTATGTACCTTATCACACAGCAGTTGTAAAGGCTTTAAATATGATCAATTTCCAGATAAATGCCAAGTGTTAATAACGCCCATCATACGGGTACAAAGGAAGATTACACTGATTCACGATCCACTGAAACACAGCAGTGCGTACAGTGATAAGCTGAACACAATGAGACCCATCAGCTTCCTAGTCACGGTAGTCTTACCGCATGGATGAAAAAGGTCAGCATAGATGGATCAAACTGGCATGATTTGTATAATAATACTCAGTTCTTATATGATGTTTCTCAGCAGTACTTTCAAAGCACAAAGGAGGCCAGTGTCATTATTCCCATTTTACCTATGGAAAACTGAGCACATGGGAAAGAAACCCAGTTAAAACTCTCATAGAGAGGCTTGAACTACAATATATTTAAGAACACCACAAACTGAGTATGCTCGCTGCTGATGCAAATTCAAAATAAAAATCTGTCAGTGGACATATGTATGTTTCTCTTAGAACAAAAGCACTTTGCTTCTACACATTATTTTTCCATCACTCAGCCACCACTGTTGTTGTTTCTCATGGGGAAAAAACAGTATTGCTGTTCTTTCATATTTAGAAAAACGTAAATACATAACTATTATTCTTCCTGGCATTTGCAAAATATTTTTACTTGCGCACACAAAGAAAAATTCAATTCAAATGAATTCAAGCAGTCACAGAACAAAGCAATTCATGTGTATGTACATGTATGCTCACATGCACACACCAATCATCCCACAAGGTTTATTTTAAACTTTCACATTGCATCCTAAATAGCTTAACTTCCAGAAACAACATGGACTCCTGTACGAATACGGAGCTAAAGAGGTTTTAGCGATTTTCCTGTATAAGTAAATCTGTTAGGTCTGCAGCTTATTTGCAAAGATAATCAGAAACAATGTAAATCTTAGAATCTATAGAATCTGTCACAGCCAGTTTGAAGGAAACCATAGCTGATGGGAAACAGAGATCAACCAGCTGGGGTCACACACAATGCGTACGTCAACAAAAAAAAAGGCTTTGAATTTTTCGACAAAACACCAGGGAAGTTTTGGTAATTTGGATTTCACATTCAAAGCTCAGAAACAAATATCCATATTTTACTTACAACCTGGAAATGTTCTGATATTTTGAGGCGTATCAATGAACAGCCATTTAAAATAATATTACCTGTGGTCTGACAGTAATAGCAAAGAAAACAGTTCACAGTTTATGAAATATCTGAAGCCCATTAGGGTATTTTGCAATAATGTACATGATGTTTCCTCAGGCTCTTCTATTAAACTAAAACAAAATTGATCTCCAAGACCAGAACACAATATTATACAAGCGTATAGAAAAACTCAGTATTAACTTACATATGTTCTTTCATTTCTTCATTTGTTTATTGCACAAACTTACTAAGCTATAAACATAAATCTGAAAATTCCATAGTCTATAGGAGCATAGGAGCACATACATACCTAGAAAAATAGGAAATCAAAGAGATCTGTAGAAAAGAAAACCAAAATAGGGCAGACAATATTTCAGTGTGCTTCAGGCTCACACTGACCAGTACATTTTCAGTCTTCTACTGTTCAATTTGAAACAAATTTATAGGAGTTAACAGTTGTATCAATCTCAAAATACCACGTGTAGGCCTGCTGATAAGCAATTCTGTTGTCTTGGACATTTTAGCAGATCTCTTCAAGCACACAATGAACTCCCAGGGCTCTTCAGGCCGCAGGCTGGAACCCCCAGGGGGCCTGGTCAGCTACGCAGCAGCACCACCACCCCTACAATTCATTTAAGCAGTCCTCAGCACCAATACTCATTTCTGTCCCAGGCCAGCACGGCCACATGTATGGCTAACACAGTGAACTTGCCTTCTTTTCCTTTTGCAAGGGAGAAAAATGGGCATTTTCCCGCTGAATCTGTTCCCCAGTCCAGCAAACTACTCAGCCACCTACACAGCTATGCTGGCACAAAGCAAAGGACAACATTTAAAAGCAGCTGTGAGGTGCCCAGGGCCAACTTTAACTGGCACTGTTGCCAGAGGAAATGTCTACAAAAACAAGCAAAAGATTAAATCACAAGGAAAGGCAGAAAATAGTAAATATGTAATTATAAAAATTACATTGCATTTTTATAATATGTATAAACAGGATTACAAAACTAGTGTTTAACTTACTGACTGGGAATGACTCATTTAAGACATTTAAGACATGATGATATCAAACATTTGAGAATGTTTCCAAAATCGCCAACGATATTTTTGCATGGTTTAACACGTCAATTGTTTTGGGGGAGCTAGAATACATTCTGTCTCTTTCAGTCTCCCAAACAGATTAAATTTTAAATTCTCCTGGTCACAAACACAACTTTTCAACATAAACTCTACAGTAAGTCTGATTTAATTCTCCCCCAGCTTGAAACAATCACCCCAAAACCATCACTGAACTGTCACTGTCCAACCCATCCAACCCGTGTAACAGCTAACTCAAACTAGCACACTTAGTAACTTCAACAGAATGGGCCAACTGCACAAACAGTTTGCCACTTAAAACAGGACTTTGCCTAAATAACGGAGTACCTTAAGTCGTAAGCTTTATTAGGCACCAAAGTTCTGCCTGCACCCAGGAGTGCGTCAGTCTGTGAGCATTGAGCATGCCAAGAAGTTCTCCCAGTGGGCACAATCCATGATAAAACAGCACAGTAATACTCCTACACTATACATCTACTTACAGATCTATCCCCAAGGCTAAGAACAGCAACAATCATCTCTTCTTCAGAACACGAGAGGAAGCATCCCTTTTTCATTCAGTAGCCCAATGGCAAGAGTATTCATTAAAGAATGAGGAGAACCTGGGCCAATTTTTTCATTTCTCTGGAAGAATTAGGATCTCCTACAGGAAAAATTTTAATCACTGGTCTCCCAGGCACTTCCAGATAAGGAAATGAGGCATATTCAGCCCACCTTGCCATGGCTGAACAATTTTGTCTGTAATAATTGAGAATCTACTATGTCAAAGACCCTGGGTGAAAACGACTTTCAGAAAGGGGATATCCAGAATGCTGTGTGAACTACTGAAATATTTTACCTAGTGACTGTCCTTGCAACAAGTGTTCCCTGGCATTAGGCAAGTACCCTGGCCATTAGGCAACAGCCATCTTCACACAGATCCTATGAGCATTCATTCCAAGCTGAGGAACCAAGCTCCAAATGGAGATCCTCCCGCCAAAACAGCTTGTTGCCTATGAGTTAAGGCTTTTTTCACAAACGTAGGAAATTAAATTGTCTATTGAACAGGAATTTTTCATTAAAAAAGTGAAAAACATTCTGGCTTAATGCTCCATTAATGCTCCACTGAGGACTCTGATACTTCCTCTAGGCATGCCTAGGAAGTAAAATTTAGTCTCCTTCAGAATCAGGCAGCAAATCTTTTTATGAGGATTACGTATTCGGATTTACATGCTTTAATTCTGCAGTCACCACATTTAAAACATCTAAACCCTTTGTTAATCTGGATTGCATTTAGATACACCTAAACTACAATAGAAATTATTTTTCCCAGACATCATCTATACAGAGATTAGAAAATATTCTAAAAAGCCTGACTCAAAAAAAGCTAAAGGAAGAAGGCAACAGAATTCAACAACAAGCACAGGAAGCAAGTAAACAATAAGAAAATTGATCCCCCAAATAAACCAAACAACCTGCCAACCTGAACAATAATTCAGATTTAAAAATCAGCAGAAGTGACACAAATGTACTTTAAGACTTGCATGTTAGATTGCAATACCTAACCATTGTGAATGTTAATTTCTAAAACAAAATAAAAACCCGGAAAATATCCAGAGGTAAGAGTGTGAGGGCACTACAGCTCAGTGCAGGAAAGATAAATGGAGCCTGATCAAACAAACACTGGAAAAGCAGCAGAGTAACTGTTTTAGATCTTTCAAGGGGGAAAAAAAAAAAAGGGCAGAAAAGAGTTTGAAAGTTAAGCCTGTAAATGGAAAAAAGAAGAGAAAGTAATTTTAGAGCACAAGGCTCAAGTGATTAGCTATTTCAGTTATGCATTTTTAGCATGAAAACCCAGAGATTCGTCCCTATATAACTGTACATAGTGGTGCTAATGCTACAGAATGAGACTGCAGCTATACGAGTACAGAAAGAGCAATAGCTGATTTGCTAAGTCTTTCATGACATTCTCCTTAAGTTTGAACCAGTATCCTCAAAGATCTAGGCTGCAGTCTATTGTCATTAGGCACTGTGGCAGAAGAGTGGGTTTACCTAGAACAGTTCACCATTTTTCAAAATTAAACCCAGTAAAACCAGAATTACACAACAGATTTCATAGTATAATAAGAGACACAGTATAATAATAACACTGCTCATTAAAAAAGGGAAGGCAAATAAACTGTGCAATGATTTTCTACCTGCTCACAGCTTTGCACTGAAATTTGAATAGCGTTCCTTTAATGCAGTATTAGTAACTGAATTAGTATATTTGTGCAAGAGGCAAATAACAAGTAAATACCACAGATACTTCTCTCTTTGTGGAAAGAAAAAAAATTAAATGCGAATTTTCTCAACGTAAGTTTCTAGCACTTGAAATCTGGCACTTTCTAGAGCATGCCTTACTTGAGCAAATGGCGTCTCTCTTTTACTCTTGAACACATCGTAAGCCCATCACATTTCAGTCTAAGACCATGGTGAAGGCACACTATGAGCAGCCATAGCTGTAATATCTCAACAGAGATGCCAGTGATATTTAATTATACCTCAAGGTAAAATAGATAATGACATAAAACAAAACAATCATTAGCGCATAACATTTTTGAAAATACAGAAGAATGGAGGTAAATAATAAATCTATTGTCCCAGAAGCAAAATCTAATAAAGACTGGGAGCAGGAAGACTGAAATATTACTAACAGTAATGTCCGATGCTTTATAAAGCTACTCAGTTCAATTATTCTCTGGACAAATCGATTGCTTGCCTCAGAAATTATTTGAAAATGTTGCACTTAGTCTTTTTTTTCCCCTTGTATCGTGATACAATAATCACAAAACAATGAAACAAGAAGGGTAATTATCTTGCCAGTGCCCAGCAGAAGTAATTTCTTTTTAAAGGCCTAAAACCAGTCTGTAACATTTTGCATAAAACTAGGAAGATATTGTAGCTCTAGAAATTTTCTGTTTAGATTCTTTCATTTTTTTTTTTAAGACTGAAGTCTGATGCAACTAAACTGTTATGAAGAGCCAAAAATCATTCTTCCAGCTAGTACATGCATTTGTTTATTGCAGTGCATAACAGCACATGATATGTACTTTAAAAAGTTGATTGAAGAGTTTCATAAATTGTAAATCCTCAACTTTTCTAGTATCGGAATGGGGCTGCAGCTGTATTTTACTGGAATCCTACTGCTGTTCTGACTGACAACACACTGGTCAAAAGTGATTCACCTAGAAATGCTAAGATGAAATGGGATAGGAAAAAACATAATTATTATTTTAAGTTGTCCAGCCGCTTACAAAAGTACCACAAGACATTACTAACTGTGAAGTCACACTTAACCTTCTCTCCTGTTTGGGAAGATGACTACAAAAGAGTTTGGGAACTTTAGGGTAGGAAATCAGGAAATTCAATACATTACAACCAAGAAAAGGAAACAGAAGGCTTATTTTACCCTTTAATTGCTTTTACTACTATGCCTATTCCCCCTCTGAGAACCTCAAGATCGGGAACACCTGATGTCAGTAACACAGTCTCTACCAGTGTGGATGCGTGCAGTACATTTTGAACATTTAAATTCTGAGCGTCCCAGCACTGAACTAATCATATGCTGTGAAATCAGGAATAATACTCATTTAGTAAACATAAGCGAGAAATAAGTCTCAACGTATGCTTCTCTACTATGTATACAAGTAGAATTCTCTTACCTTTTGTTGGACTCTGGTTCTGATCTATAAATCCTTTCAAGTCTCCATTTGTGGAAGTCACACCAACCTGAACAAAACATTTTTGAAGTCTTAAAATATGACAGACCTTTCTGTGTTTTCCAGTATGCAACTAACAGTATTATGAAAGTAATCTGGTTTGTATTTCTGAAACATCACGCTGGTACAGCCTAACGAGAGCATGAGATTTGAAGCAAGGTGCCAATTACTGTGTATACATGAAGACTTTAATTTTAACTAAGTTCTTACCTAAAGAAAACAAACTCAGCATTATAATACTGTACTACACATGACTCAAGAAGCACATTTTGACTATTATGGTCTAAGTCACTGTACCCTCCAAGTCTTACGGAGCAGCTGCCACCACCAACACAACAGGAATCTGCCTGATGTCCAGTATTCCCAGTACTAAGCTACATGGCCCATAGGTCTGAGGAAACGTGACTACTGAGGTATTTTAAATACATCCCCTAGTCTTCAGAGATAAACTGATTTACATTGAGGGTAAATTCCTGGAGACATGGAGAACTTGAGTCATACACAGAATGGCGCATCTCAGATTTTGCACGCACAGAAAGCACAGAAACGTGGAGTTTGCACAGGAAAACACAAGATCACCATTCCTAGACAGGGAAGAGATGCAAAGTCCCTCAGATCCCAGTTAACAAGGGATAGGCCCAGCAACAGCAAGTAACAATACAGCATTCTGCAGTTTCAGAGCATTACATGTGTAGCACCTTAGTAAACTCTGTTCAGCAAAGCATTTCGTTTTGCTTCCAAGACAGAAGCTGTGATAAACACTGAGTGATTGAGCTCCTTTGGAATCTGCTTGGAATCAGAGCACAATTCCTCCAGCAGGCAATTAAACTAAATACTACAAAATCTTTTAAAAAATATTATAAAATTTGAGTACTTCTGTAAATAAGTGGGACAAAGTGTTCGGTTATCCAAGTTAAAAGAAAACAATTATGCAATCAAGGATCAAATATTTGCTTTATTTTACAGGTGTACATAGTAAAAATAGAACATACGCTAGGGTTGCTAGTAGAATTTTAATCATATCAAATTAGAGAATCATTTGATTGCAGACAAATTAAACAGCAGTAACATAACACTAAATTAAACTACACAAGAACAAAAAATACCTACTAGAAGCATTCAGTAGCCCCATTCAGCCAGAGAGAGCTCGTATTCGGCAAATCTTTTTTTGAAGGATAAAATCTGCACCCAGCATCGTGCCAGACTTTTGAAAGTGTTGTTAAGACTTTTCCACCATCAGGAGCAACCTACGAACCTCAGCTGTTGCTGCACTATCCTGACCATAAAATACTGCCTAAATTAACTAAGTTTCATACCTCTGTAAACAAAAAGCCTTAGAGATGCTCAACTTATATCAGAAGTTGTTTGTATCAGACCTGCTCTTTCCTGTCATACACAACTACCCGTTCATACGCGGGCAACTAAGTGCTTTAGTTGTTGCAGACTACACTATCATGACAAGTTGCTCTCACAACAGAGCCAGTCTTTCAGCTTTCCCTCAGTTTTTCCCTTCTCCCCCACTAGATGGCAGCGGTAGGCGGGCAGCGAAGCAGGGCGGGGAGGGAGGGAGCGCCTGGATCCCAGCAGAGCTGGGACAGCGGGGAGCCAATGCCCCACACCTCCTGGCTGCTCTGCTGGCAGGTCCAGGAGGCTTCCACCCGGGTGCGTGGGCTGCAGCGAAAGCCCATGTGGTAAGGGGTCGCAGTGATAATGGAAATGTATTCTTGAGGAGGTCTTTAAAACAGGGGTTGGAAAGTTGTGTAAACTGCACAGCGCACAGCATTGAAAGGACATTACAGCTGCAAAGTCATGATGAAGAGCCAGCGCTCCTAGATCCCACTACTGCCTGGGCACAACAAATAACAGTATCAGCTTCTCCTCAGGACCCCTGCCTCTGCAAGAAATAGAAGAACACAAATAGAGAACTTCAAATCGGAGCTTCACAGAAGGAACAGGGGAATCACAGGCATAGACATCAAGTGTTAGATATAAGGGCCACAACTCATTCCAAAAGAAAGGATAAGAATTATGGTTCCCATGAATGTCTTCAAAGACAGAAGTCCAATTTGTTCACAATTGAACTTTCAGCTCTAGATTTACAACTGTACATTTCCCCATCAATTCATATCGGTGCTTCAGTGAAACGCTGAAGATGATATACCTACGCACCGTCAGCCCAAGAAGACTCTCCAGCACAGTTATTAAAATTCAAACATTTACATTTCATTCTCTGAAAGATTTAGATGACTTAACTGATTCACTATTTAAGGAAATGTAACAAAGCTCTTGAGCTCTTTTTTTTTTTTTTTTGTCTTGTGCTTCTGTGATCCAAAGGATATAAAATTTTTGTTTGCACAGAAAATATGTATTGTCATGATGATGGTCTAAGTAACACATTTATAAAGAGCACCCAATGAACAGGAGCGCTTTGTTCAATTTTATAATCTCTGTATCTAAGTTTACATGAGCTTGAAAACAAACCTGAATTTCATGAGAGCTTAAACGAGAAGCGAAAGATAAAAACGAGTGTTTCTCTTGCAGAAGAATTACCATAACTAAACCCTCAAAAAAGCAGATTCTGATGCAATATTATAATACTGCAACAGAACGAGAACTCTATAGTATTTCATTTTGATGTCAGAGAGGTCCCAGGTCATGTCGTTATCTGCATTTCTGTAATGCCCACTGATTTTTGGAATCTTTTAGTTTAACCAGGGAAGTATTAGCAATCTATGTCCTGGCAAAAGGAAGAGATGTAATCTCTATTTCACAAATTGCTTGCAGATTTCAGATGTAATCCAAAACTGATTTTAAGGAACAGAAAAGAAAAAAAAAAAGTAGTTTACAAGTAACCCATTCTTATTGAGACCATATTTAAAGACTTAAGGCTACAGACTTAGCTTACATAGGTATCATTTATTACTTTTTGTATGGTTCAGGTCGTATTTCTCCTTTGTAACACCGCCCCTGATGTCTGGACCACTGGGTATGGCAGGGGCTGGATTCCTGTTTCTGTCTACCTGCAGCAAGATGAATCCAGCCATGGAGAAAGATGAAACAAACACTTGGCGAGCCTTTACATCCTATTAAATCTTCTCAGAAAGTTTTTTTTTTCCCCCTTTCCTAGTAGGCGACCGAGAAGTTTCCAAATGGAGCGGTGGGACAGAAAAACAAACAAACAAAAAAGCCAGGACGGGGCAAAATCTTGGATGGGGCAAACTTCCACTAGTTGCCTTTGTAACCTATCAGCCTTCTCCACTGCTTGACATTCTGCTCAGTTACCAAGTTTCCCCCTGCAACCCTTCCCTTTCCATACAAGAAATTCATTCTCCCATCAACCTGAAAAATTTGTTCTCTCTGCCCTAGAGTTATTCCAGATTAGAACACGCAGAAATTGTTCATGGGTAGGGAATAATAAACTGGTTGGTTTCTTCTACCTTTAAGCCCTGACAGACTGATTTGTAGACATACTGTTGTAGTATCATGTACTGGAACAACTCAGGACCTAAAAACTCATCATAAACTAAAATAATACTTGCATGGAATACCAGTGCAGAACAGCTACTGTTCTTTACTTTGTTTTTAAGGAGTTCCCTTTGTAAAACAGGTGTTAAGGCTTGTTTAAGACCCTCTTAACCAACTTCAGCAGCTAAACTATTCTCATTTTCTTCCATATTGACATGTGAAAGGAGAACTCATGGTCATTTTAACTGACCTCATCAATGACAGGACAACCACCCTCTGTGAAGCAGTGACAAACAACTTTACAAGAACATTTATAGAAATACAGATTAGGCAATCAAAACTAACAGTTCTTATTCAAATAATCTGTGTGAGGCATATTATTTATTTTGTCCTAAAAATAAGTTTACCATGAGTATCTGCTGGTTTTTTCCCCATTTCTCAATACTGTTTTGGTGCCTTCTTACCTGAAGGACAGATAGGAGTGGAAGTACAGAGCAGGTAAGAAAAAGGCACGTTATGACATAAGAAAAGAATAAAATAACCCATTACAACAAGGCAACTTAAATTATGTCTGGGCACGATACATGTTGTAAGTACTTAAACATCTCATCTCTAAGAGAATCCATAACATTTAGTCAACATTTTGTTATTCGTAGGTGTTTTAGTTGGAATTCTTTTCCAAGAAAGGTCAAATTATCCATAAGCAATGTTCCACAAACAGATACTAGGAAGCGTCCTGCATTTCACTAAAGGGATAATTGTCCCATCACACATTGAAAAATTTAGCACGGAAAAACAGTAATGAGGAATGTTATTCATTTTCAACCTACATATGCATTCAGTCTATGCAAACATTTTGCTGTGTTTGAAGCGCAAGCTTCCTTGGAGACAAAGCAGCTCAACACTGCTTATGCATGTGAGACCACAAAGACATTTTAGCCTAAAGTCGCTGTATGTTGTTGTCTCAATGCACTAGGAGCACACACATCCCCTGACTACTGTGTGCCAGTTGAGGGGCAGTGATTTCGGAGGCAAGTTTCTTGATGTGTACTTATTTGATGAGAGATATACACCCTTTATAAGTTTCCCAAAAGAACGTCCAAATACCAGTACTTTACAGTTCTCTTTCCTTTATGCTTCAACAGAAAGAAAAAAAAGATGGAGATATCTCTGCAGAGAAGCTCTGTCTGAAAATTATGTTTCACCTCCACCTCTGCAGGTCGGTAAAACATTTCAGACAGTGCAACAGACAAATACCAACCTTACATTCAAAACGGGTTTCAGGTTGTTGAAACCTAGAGATATATGCTAAACCCTGCAGCTCTGCAAACTCAGAAGCGTTTTTGGGCCTTCTAGCAACAACAGAAAACTCTTGGGCTAACACTGTTGGCCTGAGTGTGTGGCTCTGAGTAACAGAGGTTAGGAAAGCCTGAAAAAGTGCTACAAATAAGGACAGAAAGCATATAATCACCCTTGTTTTTACACTGTTGGTTTTTTTTTTTTTGCAAATCCTTTGAACAGGTATACTTAACAAATACGAAAACTGACTTCTACTTCCATCTGCACCACAGTAACTGATTTTTATTAAATAAACCCATAAACAGTAGCTAAATAACTAAGTTTGCACAGTTAAATGTGGAAAATTTCATAGACGCATACCAATAAAATATTTATTCCATAAAGTAACCACAGCCTTGCGCTAAAGTAACTAACAACAAAAACACATTTCTATATTCATCACAAGAGTATGTTGCCCAGACTGGATGTCAAATGTCTGTCCTCGGCGGTTTTCAAACCTGAAGCCCTGAGCAGCCCCGGACAAAGCCCCAGGCAACTGGAATGCAAGCGTCAAAGAGCATTAAGCAGGGCACTGGAGTAGATGGGCTCCTGAGACCCCTTCCAATGTATGTGACTCTACCACAGGACACTCCATGGATTTTATTGGCATTGGTATTTATCCTTTCACTGCATTGAAGAAATGGTCAAAACCACCAACGATTTAGATTTGTGCAGCTAATCCACATATATTAGTAGAATTATCTATTTATATTACAGTTGAATATGGCCTATGAAATAAGTAAGTCGAAGGGCTTTGCATATATACATCAATTTATTTTCTGACTTAGTCAGCTTGAATTAAACATAAGTTAAACATAAGACATCTGAAAGCCTTCCCTGGAACCACACACCAAATAAAACAATTAATAAAACCAACAGAAAACAAACTTCCCAAGACTTGAGAATTAATTTAACCAAGCTATGCCTGTGACATCAGTCTAACTAAATATGCACAAAAGCTTGTGCAGTTTCTGAATGATTGAATGAAGAGCCATCCTAGGGTTATCTGCACTTCTATTCTGGGGACTTAGTTCTTTAGTCATGTTGGTTCCTAAACCCATTCAGATTTAATTAAACCACAGGATGCTTTACCAAAGGCAACCAACAGGTAAACTGCCGAGGACTCAAAGTGATATCCACTCATGGACCATCAAGCTTAATCAAAACTGTTCTGTATACAAACTGCGTACCTCAAGAAGCGCAGCTAATCAGGCAGAAAATTAAGGTCAGGATGCTATCCATTTTATAAGCTTCCTCAGAACTTAGGGGTAGGGGAGTCAAAGATAGAGCCTCTGGAACACACTACAGTCTAGTTTATGTGGCAGATGAACACACAGGAAGGCCCTGAGTATTCTAGAAACCAAGAGTGTACAGACATTAGTAAACAAATACGCCATATTTCTCCTCTTTCTACAGTTTTGAGACTCAGCCTCAGTAGAAGGATTTTACTCCGCTGCTTCAACAAAATGCGAAGCTCTCTGATAGGTTTGGAGCAATGTTAGTGGAAACAACAGCATCAAGCATTGCCTTGATGGCTAACCTGACCTATAGCTGATTAAACTCTGTATCCTTAAAGAGCCTCCAACTAGTTTAAATGAATCAAAACACTGCAGGAGATACTGGGGTATGTGTTTGTTGTATACAAAAACCTTGTCCATTCAGGACACCAAACACAAAGACCTTCTGATTCTGAAAGCCAAAAGTGACTAGTAGCATGTCAATATAAGAGTACACGTTACAGAATTATGAACTTACATTTTTTGCCGTCATGTCAGAGAGTATTGCTTTATATTCTGTAAAACCATAAGATATCCCTTTTCATCTTCACAGAATCTTTAAAACGAACATCCTGTAAGAAAGTAAATTAAAACATCTGAGTTAAAATACATTTTCAGTTAGCTCTCTGTCTGAAACCCTGTGTCTCCTGAGGACAGTAGAGTTTTACATGTGCTTTTTTTCTTTATTTTAATATAGTCAGTCACCACAACAGTAAGGTTCTGCACAGATACTAGAAATCTACATTGCTTGAAATAGTCAGAGATGTAATCTTATACAGAGAAGCCCAAATATATTAATGTGCTAGCAGAGCTTATCATACCATTACTACAGGCTTGTAATTAAAGTCAGGCAATCATTTACATGTAATGCAGATTGACCCTAAAATCTGGAAGGGAATTAATTCTCTCCATTGCGTCTTTAACCCTTTTAACCTCCAATAACACAGAAAGCTTCTAATTCCATCACTGCAGACATCTAAAGATCTTGGTAAGAAGTAGGAAATATTATGAAATGTACCTACACAGCAAACATTTAGTATTATTAGAAAACATCAAAAAAAAAAATTCCAGTTTGAACTCACTTTTTTTTTTTAAATTTTCATTTGTAGTTAGAATTATAATATTAGAATTCCAGGAAAAGATAAACATTCTGCTAAACTGAAGAATACTTAAAGTGACTTCTTTTTAAATCAAAGCTTCCAGAAGTCTTACAAAAAACAGATGAAAACAAGTTACAAATCAATGCTGGCATCACAAACCATTTTAAAGACAGAATTAACTTGACAAAATGCTTAAGTACTTTGACAGTACTTTATAAGTACTGCTTGCTGTTAATAAATGGGCTACCAAAGTCATCTGAATTGCGCTTAGATGCATGAAGGAGAAATGTTCACTCTTTCAGGAGTGGAATCAATTCAGAAAAATCTTTTAGAAGATGGCTAAACTAGTTACTAACTATGAGTCACAACCATTTACAGCAGAACTCACCAACTGCAAAAGCAGGTGCAATTTATGCTGTTTCCTCTGAAATTTAACCTGTGCAAGCTTTGAGAATGGCCAGTGTCTTCACTTCCCTTCTAAGAAAGTGCCAAAAATAGTTTCAGTAGTGTACACTGCTCATGAGGGACTCCACCATCACTGCACTCCTGATTTTGGATAATCCAGAAGAATATTCAATTCTACAACTTTTCATAGATTTCTTGGTTTATTCAGACATTGTATCACTTCAACTGTTATTAGAGTTAGTGGAAAACATGTTATTCAACTTAGAGGTGTTTGCCATTTCCTGTTGAACAAGCTGTATCTATCTTCCCTAGTGCCCTGATTCATTGCAGCCATGATCAAGCAGCTATTCCAGCAAGTGAACACCATACATTTGTAAGACATACTCCAGTGAAAACTTCTAAGCTTTCATTTCACGACAAAACATCCAAGAAAATAAGAAGCATTTTTCTCTGGCTTCAGAGAGGAGAATATAGAGCGATATCTATTCACACTCCTGGCGAAAGGGACTACTAGAGCTATCTACTACTGGGTAGCTATCCTGAAACCTGTCACGTTGCCACAGAAAAGCCATAAAGCGACAGTGGTCGTGTCAAAAAGCAAATACCGATATCCTGCACCACACCTGAAAATTAGGATCTGTGTGCCATTTCTTTTTCTACTTTCCTTCCCCTTCCACACACACTTTCCAAATACATCATCTGGAGCTCTGGCCAAAATTTATGATGTAGTTTACCCTCCCTGTCTTGCTTTAAGAGGCTTTACAAGTAATTCACTCAAATAAAAGACAGTTAAGAACACATTTGCAAAGCAGTTTTAACCTGCTGACAGATAAGCAAACTAGTTTCATCTTTGACAGGTTATTTGCTTTCAAGCTTAGTGATCCAGAAGGCATTGTCCATAAACTATTACAGTCTCTTGCCACAATGCTCTTCAGCCAGTACAAACAGTTGGTATTCTTCCAGCTTTATGAACACATTTTGTCAAGCTCGAGAAGCCAGACTTTGTGACCCCACCATCTGCCATGACCCCTTGTCAGGTTCAGACAAAAGAACCTACACAGATGGCCTCAAAATGGAGATTCTCTTCATTCCCAGTTGCTGTTTGACAGCTTGCACCACACTGATACAGAAACATAAAACTCTACCTTTTTGTTCTTTAACCGGTTTCTACTGAAATGAGGCTGCATAAAGACAGGTTTAGAGCCCAAAGCACATGACACACAAAGATTGCTTCATCTGAACTAAGGTTCTCCCTTCATAATCTAAACCTTGGTTTATAATCCACTCCCATAATTTTGCCCTGTGCTCAGGTACCATACAGTACAGTGAGCGAACTGAACTGTCTAACTTAGTAAACTTTGAGCCGTGGTTTCTTCTAGAACTTGTGCTGCCCAATCACTTATGCTGATGCCTTTAAAAAGCTAGTGTGGGCAGTAAGTTTACAAAAACCTATATAATCAAGCTCTAGTTACAACAGAACAGTACAAGAGTAGCTATCTGTACATATTCCTCATTACAAGTTAAGACAGATCTATTCTGAAGTTTCAGTGATACTGAAGCAGAATCCCAGTAGAAGAAACAACACAAAATAGAAAATGGTTGTCTCCACAAAAATATCATATCCCTTCATAGCTTTATTTTCTATGGTACACAGTCTTATTTTTAAATTACCATTTTAAGATATATATGTTGGCTAAAACCTACTAGTAGAAAAGAACAAAGCTCCACACCAGAACAGTCTATTTTCTGCCCTTGACAATAAAGCTTTGGCAAACATCTTAGTTTTCTTTAACTTTCTCAAATTCTTACCAGTCCTTCATATATTGTACCTTCACAGACCAGCAGCACAAAGACTCTCCCCAGACCCACGGGTTGCCTCCACATCACAACAGAAAGTGTAATTTATGTCAGTATTAAACGCCTACAGATTAAGACAACTATCGGACAGTTACCTAAAATGCTAAGGTGAAATGTCTTCATGAAACACAGAAAACGATGTAGAGATATTTTAGTATACTACATTGATTTTTATCATGACCAAGGAGTATTTTTTCCATTTACCTGATCAAGAGTATTGCAAAGTGAAAATTATTCCAAGTAACTGAGTCAGCTAAAAGGAAAGAGTCACCAGTTTCAAAAAACACACACAAAAGAAAACAACCAAAAAAACCCAACCCTGTATAATGCCAGCCTCCGCACTAGAAAATAGTTTGTATTCTTCACACCCCTTCTCCATAACACTAACTTTCAGGCTATGGTACGACAAGACTGATTTCAGAAAACAGCAGTGACAGAAAGATTCCCTATTAGTCAGTACAAGCTGTGTTTTAAACCACTAACTTATGCACAGCATCTACATGGATTAGACCACCTGTTACACATACGTTGCCTCATTTTATCTCCGTTTTCAGACCAGTAAAATTTCAAAATTACAAGGTACTTATGAGAAGTCCACCTGCTCCCAGGAAGTGTGTCACCATCTTGTTCCTGAAAAGCATTTCAGTATCCAACTCCTTTTTGAAGAAACTGAGGTAAAGGAAAAAAAAAAAAAAAAAACAACTAATTTTAGTGAAAAAAATCTGTATGTACTAATCAGATTAACTTCTTGGTACTCCAGAAAACAGAAAAACAACTTTGTTATCAAGTTTCTGAACTTCAAATTAAGGATTTTGCACATCTTCAAGAAGATTCCATTAATTTGTTTGTCACCTTTTTTTTCCTGAGTTCTCTTCAGATGACTTAGGCTGTTTTATCCTTCATGTAGGTGTACAAGGAATAAACTTGGCCCACAAACTGGAAAAAAACAGGAATACCCACGTCCATACAACATCCAGCTTGTCACTTAACAAAGAACTTCAAAAAGCCAACTACAGGGTGTATTCAACACGTCACATACATGGAGTGGGACATAAATCACTGTCTTCAGCTATCATACAATAATTTTTATTTTAAAAATAATATTAAAAAAAAAAAGAAGCTTTTAGGAAACATTTGAAAGGAGCTCCCATGATGATGGGCATGATGAAGATCTTACAGGAACTACAATTTTTTTTTTTTCCTCCAGCATGTACTGTGAGCAAAACAAAAGCATGCCTTCAAAAAAACCCTGGTAGATAACAGACAAGATGATCAGAGAGACTGAACAAAGCAAATCTAAGAGACTTGACTGTTGAATGGTATTAGAGTTTTTAATAAAATAAAATACCTTGAGAATAGTGAGTTTAAAAGCATCATCCCATTTAGAGCTCTGAAGATTGAAAGGCACCTGAAGTAGAAATACTGCTTTATCTTCCTTCTACACATTATGGCTGTTAATGAAACCAAACACGGTTTCATTACTGCATGCAGTACTGAAAAAGAAACTATTTAGGACCAGCTGATTCTGAAGCACTTGAGGTTTAATAATTTTTTATGTGACGTAAAAGACTGCATCCTGTGAAGCTGAGGTACCAAAGTTTTCACTACTACACTCCACAAAAATGAAGTGAGCACAACTGCTTTAAACCAAGATACAAAAGGAAGGCATAACTACGTGAGCCTAATTTGAAAGTTAACATCTCACCTTGTGGTTTGGGGGAACCAGCTGACATACGAGAAATCAGAAGGAATGAAACCAAGTAAATACCTATAACCCTCCAGTTTCTCCTAAGTTGCTGTGACTGAGCAAAATGCCAGTGCATTGCCAGAACAAACAAACTGGCACCTCCTGACAACAGCGGTAATGATAACTACAGCACTTCAGTTATACAACGAACAGCCAACATTTAGTGTGGTTTGCTACGAGGATGCCAAGGGAAATGTACCTTTAACACCTCACGCAGCCTATACTAAGGCAACAAATGAATCAGATCCCTTTCAATACTGACTTGGTCCCCAACCCTGCATCCCCGTTACTCCTACCACTCGCTATATTTACTGTCGCTGCTGTACATGCTATAACACGACTGGCAAAAAAAAAGCTGTGGCGATGGAGGCTACCAAATGCCTGGAATAGCACAGTGACGTGGGATGAAAATAGGTCTGAGGCACAAGTGACAATGCCACACAACACAGGAGTAAAGTCCAAAGCTGCAATAAAACTCTCCTCGCTGACGGTGCCCAACGCCTACGCGCACTTAGCTGCCACACACTACAGCCATCGCTGCGCCCAAAGTGCTGCTGCTTGTCCGGCCCCGGCAGTGCTGAGCAGCTTGCTGCCATGCCTGTCCTAGACCCAAATCCCACCAACCTGTAACTAGATATACCTTCCTTCAAGGTACTGAGTTTCTTAGACATGCTCTTAGACGTGCCTGACGTCGTGCAAGCAGAAATGCTAAACTACACGTTGCAGCACTCACGGCTTGTTTCAAAATCAATGAGGTGAAGCATGTCCCTTATTGCTCAAATAAGGAGGAGGTTACATTAAACGTGGAATAATTTCCATGTACTTGAACCTAGTTTGAAGTCTGTTTTAATTCCCCAAACCAGCTTACTGTCATTCAAGATAAAGTATGTAGGGCTTGACATCAGAACAGCAGATAATATCCATGCAGTGGTTAAAAAAGATGATCTAACATTTTTTAGAGTTTTATAAATAAATTATTTCTATCAGCACTGACATGCACTGATACATTTCAAATTAACAGGAATTTAGCAGCAGGTCTTTTAAGTAGACAAACTATTCTATAAGCTCATCTTTTGTTCTCTTACTAGAGATCTAGCCCAGGTACTTTTCCACAGCCAGCTGCTAAACAGGCACAACAGCTGGGCATCTACTGGCTCAGTACGAAGAGGCAGGTAAAACTTTCTGTCAGTTAAGAACATATTATATTTTCAAAAACATATTCTTCTCTTAAGATGCTCATCTTAGCAATGGGTTGACATTTGGAGAAAAAAAAATTAGCGATCTATACGAATGACTGTAAAATACCTTGGTAAGACGGTCTTTGTGCATTGCCAATAAAGCCTTAGCTCCTCCTTCAGTTGAGCTCAGCTGAAAAGAGCATCTTTTGGACTATTGAGGTTTCAGACAAGCTTCTTACTAGCACCAATTTATATGCTGTATTACACATCAGAGAATGCTCCAGATATTGTCTTGAAATAAGTTTTGAGATTTTAGAATCTCAGAGTTATCAGTACATTGAGAAATACACAGAACAGTTTAACTATCCTGTTGAGATATGCTTCCTTCCATACCCTGCAGCTGGAAGGATCTTAACATCCAATGAACCGAAGACAATTTTACATTTACTGTTAATTAAAGAGCACCAAGTTTATAGGGATAAAGAACTTGAGGAGGAGGAGAGACTTAACGGCTATTTCCCACATTTTGCTTATAATTTGCTAGAAGCTTTGTTCTAGTGCAAAACTATTATTAACTCTATTCTTGCATGGATTAAAGATTATGACAGTGTTCACTGAAGGGGAAAAGTTAAAAAAGAAACAAAACAGTTCTTTAGTTATAATCTGGTAGAATGAAAAATAGGAAAAAGGGGATTTTTCTAGTGATGCACAAACTCTCAAATCTTGACTACAGCACACAAAATTACGTAAAGGTTGCAGCTCCATGAAACAAGTTGCACTGACATAAGATCCTGCCACTGCTATCATTGCTAAAAGGGATCTTCCACTTTTTCCTGTTTTTTTTTGTTTTGTTTTTATTTTATTTATTTTTTACATTTTCCCATTCCTTCCCCATTCTGCATACTCTCAACAACTCCCATTTTCACCTGACCCCTTGGTGAGCCAGTTTAGCTCCAAATACTGCCAGAATAGCAACCATGGGGCAGAAATGGGGGAGAAGAAAGTGTTCTCTATGCTGCGACTCGCTGACACATCAGATGACCTAGGCCTGTGCACAAGACAGGACCAAACCTTCAGACAAGCAAGCTGTTTGATCAGCTCAGTCTTGCTGGTGGAACCACATCATGATTTGGTTTCTGAAAAAAGCATTTATGACATACTTCAAATTTACTTATCAGTTGAAATGTGACAAAAGGTTGGATATATTTTGTTTGCATGAAGACTAATCCATGCTTTTGGAGAGTTCACTGGAATGCGTGTGTGCTTTGAAAATTTATTAGGAAGTAGAGGGATGTTTTGTCTTCAGATCTTAGCTTTCCCAATTTCTCACACAGCAAGAAGGAGAAAGAATATTTGCTTCTGAGAGAGAGCAGAAGCCTGCTCTATTATACAGAATCAATATGCAGCCTGGAATTTTACCAATTTTACAAATGAAGTTACTGATTTTTAAAAATTTTTAAATGTATTCACAATCGTAAACTGGATTCTAAATAGACTGAAGCTTGCGATAATTGGATGGCACATTTCAGAGAACAGAAATATATTTCTCAAGTTTCTCAAGCTGAAGTTTATAATTAAGGGAAAAGTAATCTCTTTCCTTACAATATATGGAGAACCCCACACACCGAAGGTTCTTGATTTCACTCTGGGGACATAAGTTCACCTTCAATTGTAGTTCCTAATCTCACTCATAACTATTGGTCATGTTACCACCGTAATTTGTATTATAGGTCAATTAGAGTTATTCTGGTAATTACAGCTACTGCTCACATGGGAAAGGTTTACTACTTGGATGACCGTTATGGTTCACAAGTGACTTTTAATACATTAGTGTACTGGCGTTCACAAGCAATAACGAGCAAATACTGATACATTTATTTGCTTTTAAGGCTCTAATTTCCACACAAATCATTATAATATCTGCTACCAAGTTGAAGAATTTCATCTATACAACTTCGTTAAAAGTTCATAGCCTTAAAGAAAGTATGTACCTGTAGCAACCTGCCAATTTCATTTGGAACGCATGAATTCATTTTTCTTGATTTTTTCCACTTACATCTTGGGCTGAAATTCCCAATAACAAAACAGTGAATGAAAGTGGTCACTGACACAGAACGCACTTGTTAACCCTTACCACTGGGAAACGGATCGTGAGTGCCCACCAAAGCAACCTTCTCATGCACCCTGCCGGCTGAGGTAGTCACCCAGCAGAGGTTAGTAAGGGACTCTGCTGAATGTGGGGTTGTAAGGCAGAACCAAACCACTTCCTCATCCCACCCAAGCAGAGACAAGCCTGCCAGCAGCAGGAACTTGATGAAACAGGAGAAACCTGACTTTCCAAACAGAGGAGCATGCCCTAACTTCCAACGGAAAAAAATTAAGTTGTTAGACCAGAATTACATTCACAAATGGACTTCAGTCTATAGAAGGTAACAAAAACTTCATCCTAGGGACACAGGCACTCCATTCTCCTCTGGGACAGAACCAGCTATCTAGGAATACAAGAAGCATAATCTCAACTACTATCACTGTCTTCTCTTTATTGGAAACTATCATTCCACACAGGAAATGAGAGAAAGCAGCAAAAAAGTTCTTTTAATGAAACCGTAAGTGTAAGATAACTCACTACTGCCTCACCTTCTTGCAAAAGAGCTACAGTCTACAAATCAAGTAACGGGGGCGGAGAAGAGTGAATTCCATTCTAATGGTGGATGCTACAAAAAACACATGAAGAATCAAACCAGGAAGTTGTTATAAAACTGTCACTCCCTGCTACACCTGCACCTTTTTACAGTATTTCCTAGCATAAATAGCACATACCCAGTTTTTCAGATCCCACAATGGGCATTTATGCTCTCAGCTTTCATGTAATATGTATGCTATTACCACACCAACACATTTGGCTTGTTCTCTGCCAAACACCAAAAATTTTATAATAAACCTGTCTTATTGATTCCAGTGGCTTCTTGGTTTTGCATACGAGAACTCCACAAGTGTATTTCCTTGCACCAGACTAGGCAAAGGACAGTTTATTTTCCCTATTTTAAAATTTGCTGTTGATTCCTTAGTAGTTGTGTCCTATGAATGTGAATGGAAAGGCAAATGAGAAATTCTTTATCGTTACACCAAGAAGTATGCAGAAAAAGCAAACAATGTAAGAAATTGCAGCTTACTAAAGACAAATCTAAGAATACTTTTTTAAGGTAGCACATCAAAAGAAATGCAACTCCAAGAACTGAATTAGAATAGCTACAACTAAAGAACCCATTCCAAACCACATTAGGATGCAGAAGTTTAAATATTAATATCTACACGGTACGGGCTGCAGCTTCCCTCCCCTAACCCTATCAAGTCGTTATTCTTCTATTGCTTTTAGAGACTTGCACTAGGACTTTCCTCCAGGCACAGTGAAGAGGTCTGCTTGCTTTCACCTAATAACATTACGCTTTCTTGAAGGGAATGGAAGGTTGGAATTTCAGTTCCTATTTTTCGCTAAACTTCTAACAGCACTTTTAGCCAAACGCACTGAAAGATGCTAAAACACAAGGCTTTATCTTTACTTTGAGGTTGCTCACAACTATCCAGCAAGTAGGTCCAGATGCACAAGAGGCTCCTACAATAGTGTCCAACATATACAAGAGCAGGAAAAAAAATAAGGAATTCTCCTGTAGTAGTAACATCTTTTGCAAAACAGCACTAGTTTGCTCAGCTGAATTGTTTGGCCTATCCCTTTCATACTGGATAGCTGGACTCCAGTCGCTGTATTGAAAACCGTATCCTGCCACTTCGTAAAGTGAGCTTGCCCATCAGAACCCTCTAGAGCAATAAAGAGCATTTGTATCAGTGGCATATGCTTTCTATAAAGTTAATTGTATCAACACAGTGCAAGTCAAACAGTTTCCTTTTGTTCCTGGTGCTAAAACAGTGATTTCTGTGCAATCAGGAACTGATTAGAAGAAAGCCCAACAACTTGACAGTGAAATATGATCAGTCTTATGTTCACTCGTGAGGTAAACTTGCTAATATTTAATAGTTTTCCATCTTTTCCTTAGTATAGGACTAAATCCTTTTTAGACCTATCACTCTTACCTCTTCTAGAGGCACCAGACTCACTTCACAAGTTTTGAAATAATAGGTCCTTTCTTTCCTCTGATGACCACCCCTCTTGCCATGCCTATTCTTTTCTGTAACATGAACTTCTTACTCTCTCACATTTCAAGGTGCTATAGTTAGCAACCTATATGCTATTTTGAACAGAAGTTCCTGAAATTCAGTACACTATCTGTCCATCCATCATGAGTCTTTGCCCCATGTGTACAAATTGCATGGTTTCTGTATAAAATATGATGTATTATCATCGAAGGAACTAGACTTAGCATAGGAATAATAAAGAAATAGAGAAAAATTTATTAGTTTCCCTTTTAGTAGAATCAATTTGTACTAGCATAAAATTATTTTCAATTGGAGAATATATCAAGTTGAGATTAGGTACAATATCACACAACATCCACTTTTTGGACCTGTTTTCTGTCAGAATAATTAAGCTACATCAGTGCAGCTGAAAAAAAATCTACCAGCTCTTAAAAATAGTAATGAAGAGGCATGAAAATAATTGAACTGGTTTCCAAATCATAAAAACTGACCAAGTAATCACCTTTGTTTTTTATTTTTTTACACAATACGTCTGTTAAGCCATATACACGTAACCAAATCACTTTCTGTGTCAATTCAAAAACTGACAGAGAAAATGAAAACCCACGTCCTTCCTATAGACGGAAGAAGCCCATGAAGAAACAGTACAAGCTCTCCATATAGTTCTGCATCAACCTTGCACTCTATGAAGAAGCAAGCTCTCAGATGCAGTTTTCTTCCACGTTTCAAGGAAGCTTGCTTATTATATATTTTCCTCCTATTGTTCGTATTCTCAGTCCTGAAAGCCGGCGTTTATATCCGGAGCCACCTCTGCCGATAAGCCCCGTACCGCTGAAAGCCGGGGAAGGCCCGCAACGCGCTGGAAGCGGCGTTCAATTCTGCCAACTTTTGCTGGTGCCGCCGCACTAACCCTGCCCCGCTGCGGCCCGCGAGTCAAAGCCACCGCGTTCTCGGGTCCCAGCCGTGCTGCCGGCAGCCTCGCCGGCCGCTCTGCGAACTCCCCGTGGCTTGGGCCGGTCGCGCCCCGGGCCCCCCGCACACACCGCCCGCCCTCCTGGCCCGGCCCGGCCCGGCCGCTCCCGGCGCGCTCCCCACAGCAG
>VXAL01019483.1:3884-14312 GCA_013399475.1 Chauna torquata | reverse complement strand
GGGGCGGGCAGGGCCCGGCGCGCAGCACGCCGCCCGCGCCGCTCCCCTCCCCTTTCCCAGGCGCCCTGCGGCGGCTCAGCGCCTGCCCTCCTGCGAGACAAAGGAGCGGGCAGACAAAGGAGCGCCCCGCGCCGGAGCCGCCGTTGCCCAGCCCCGCGGGAACGGCCGGGCGCGGGCTGCAGGGCAGGACCCGGAGCGCCAGCTGCGGGGGCACGGCCCGGGGGGAGAAGGGGCGAGAAGCGTTTGCTTTCAGCAGTTCCTTGGGTTGTTCAAGGCATGGCTTCAGCAAAACGGGTCCAAGTGGTGCTAGAGAATATGACCAGAAAACACTCCTGGGAGTAAAATAAATAAAATAAAAAATCACTATTTGCATTCAAAGCAATGATGCAACGTTTGTTGAAGACAGACGCTCTATCGTAGAGCTAGGCATCCGTCCAAGGCATGCAGAAACCCATTTTTCAAATTTCTGAAACACAAGTCACCTTAATGCCACTGCAGCTGGGGGGAGAATGGAGCAAAAAGCGAAGCAAGAGAAGGGTTATGTGCATGCAGGAACACAGGAGGCAGTTTATGCGGTTTAGAAACCTCTAGGCCATTCACACACTAGACAAAACGTTTCCTTGCTTTACAAACACCATTAAAGGCTCTACAAAGACATTTGATTTTATACCTTAAAAACAAACAAACAACAAACAACAAACATCAAGAACAGGTGTTCAGCCTGTAAAACAGTTTCCAAACTAAGGACTAAAAAAAAAAAAAAAGCAAGCAAGAACTGTATGTTTCCTTCGGTGGGACAGTTCACAACTGAAAATGAAGCCACGTGCCCAGGAATTTGCTGACTGTGTGGTTTTAGTTTCTTTCCATCCTCTGAAAAATACTTTTGCCACCTGCAACAAGACCATTATCAATATTTGCAGTTATGCAAGAAACCTTCATGAAGGCATTCAAAAAAAGCAAACTATTGTGTGTTCTCTTAAAGACCCCTTTACAAGTTAAAATCACAACAGCTAACACAAAGGGAACTGAGGCACGCCCTGACAGAGACGCAGAAGGCAGGCACTGCCTCAGAAAAGAAAGGAAGCAAAACAGAAGCAAACCATGTTGGCTGGTTTATTGTACTATTCAGTAAGTTACCTGTGCTAAACAATACTTCAAACTCAAACCCAGCCTCAAGAAAAAGACACTTAAATACCTCTTTTAAGTTCATTTGGTTTATTTTCTGCAAGAAACACCTATGAACTGAAATCAGATGCTGTAACTGATTATGAACATGAAAAACAGGCATTTTAACCGTGACGGAAAGGAGAGAGAGAGAGAAGGAAGGTCACTTTGTAGTAGTGACCTTTCAACAACAACCTGCAGAGTGAGATGTCTATATATGCACACACTACTGAGTTCGAAGCTGCTGAAACAATGATCAGTTTGAAAAAGTGTAAGTGTACTACTTCGGTAAGATGCTAAACCAATACGTATTCTTTCATAACTTACACAAATCCCCAACTTGATCCCAGAATGAGGTCTGCATTGAAAACCATGTTGGAATTGGTTTCTTAGACATGCAAAGGCACGGGTTTAGCAATTTCCTACAGTACAGCCCACGCTGCAGGAAGTTCTGATGTTGCTCTCCAGAAACGGTCAGTGGTCTCACAGCCTGAGGACATCTTGCTCCCCCAGCTCGTCATACCCTTTTCAGATCTTCCCCCTCCTCCCCTTTCACAGCACATTACTTTCACTGTTTGCTAGTCTCATTGCTTTCTTGCCAGCCCATCCACCGTGCTGTGACCACCCATACAAACGCTAACCCAAACACCCCACGCCCCCAGCTGTTCTCCTGATGAGTTGGCTGAACTTGCCCCTCTCCCTTAAGATGTTAAACTAAAATGCTGCCCAACCTCTGGGGGGGAACACCACCACACGTCCTGACTCAAGCTGCAGTATTGACATTTCTGTTTGTCTGAAGACGGAATGACAACTTCGTCTGTACTTTTTGGCTTGGAACAGTAAGAGCACAAAAAAAGAAAAAAAAAAACAACAAAAACCACCCAACCAAACAAAAACCCTACAGTTCTTACCTTTCTCCACAAGGCTGCTGCTGTTCAAATGGTGAGTCTCTGAGCTGTTCCTTGATCCTGAATACAGGGGGACTACTTGAAGGATCTTGCTGCAGAGACCATAACATAAAGAACCTAGGAGACTGAAATGGCAACTCCATATTTTCCTTTTTTACTTTCTTCTGACAGGAGAGCAAGTATAAATGCTTTTGTCAAAAATGGCTAAGAGTGACTGAATTAATTTTTCATAAAATTAGCTGCTACAGGAGAGAAGAAAACTGCTTAAAAAAAGTACTCAAAAATCTTGGCAAAGTTCATTATATTGAGATTTTAAACATAGCTGACTTGATTCTTTCTTCATTTTGTAAGAAAACTCATACAACATCTGCTCAAAACAGAGTATTTTCAACTACTTCAAGATTGTTTTCTCTTCCCTTTCTACTTGCATAATTAATCCAATAGCTCTGACATCCTTCCAATGTCAGATGGATTTTTCATGCCATGTAGTCCCACACATCAGGAATTGGACTCGATGATCCTTGTGGTTCCCTTCCAACTTGGGATATTCTACAATTCTAATATATAATGGGACTATATATCATCACAAATGATAATTTCATCCCAATTTGGCCATCTTACCTACCATCAGCACCATGCGCATCAGTGAAGGAAGGATGCACAGAGATCATTAACACATCTCTCAAATGAATTCCTGATCTTCACATGACTGATGAGCTGCATTACCACCCAGTCCTAAGTAAAACATTCGCAGTCTCAACATGGTGCACCTCTTAAAATGATAAAACTAAAAATTAGCAAAATATTTACATTTTCTTGCATTATTACATTTACTATCAAACTCAGCTGGTAGCAAATGTAAAATTGCATATACTTCTCAACCTGATGAAAACCACCCCCAAGGCAAAATCTAAATTTAAGTAAAAGGGCAGAAGTAAAAGCTGTCATATTTTCAATAAAAGTTGGTATGAATGAGGTTACACGGTGGTCTCAGTGCCCTTCTGTGTAGTAATACTAACAAAAATCGAGACAGCAAAGCGCTGGTAAAAGTATATCTAATTGCTTAAAGCTCATTCAAATTCACTACTGATCAACAGGTACCACTTTAAAATATCAGTACATTACAAGTTTCCTGAGAAGATAAAATTTTCTTATAACAGATCAGCAAAAGACACTTAGTGATTAGTAACCAAAGTTCTTCAAGACCTGTTGTCTATTAGCCTGTTCAGTCTTTGGGCAACACATCACTCGCTGTAGCAGATGCTACAATCTCCAAAGGCAGCTCCATCTTGGTTGATTTAAAGACACCCCCTATTTGTTTCAGGGATGTACTTTGAACCTCTCCACAGTGGAACAAACAACTCTGTAGATCATTTGAAAGGCCTGGGTGGTGAATATAGTAAGGCTTTTTTGTATCCTTAGTTTGCAGTGACGCTTCTGTTCTGGAGATTTGAGGCTAGTGAAAGAAAAACAGGTTTTATTTCCTGGTTCAAATTGAACAGTTACAGTGGTAAAGAGTTATCCAGAACAGGTCCTCTTAGACACTACGCAGAGCAAGAGGACTATATAATGCTTTGGGTTGTCTTCTATCTTTCCAGCTGTGCTATGGCCAGGATGAAAACCACCACCATGAAAAGGTGCAGTATAAGCCACATGGCTAACTATTTTCAAGGGAATGGTTTGAACAGGATCATATTCAGTTCCCACTAGATCTCTATTTGGGAACAGAGTGTGGGAACCCCAGTCAAGCCCAGCAAAACTGCAAAGTGGACAGAAGTCACAGAGATTTCACCAAAGGGGTAATAGGTGGACATTATCTTTAGGCAGTCTTTGATGAAACTACACTCCTTCAGTAAGAACAAAGTGTAGAATAACTACAACTAAGGCCACGATCTTCTGCTCAAAATGCCAGAGTGAAATCCTTGTTTATTTGGCTTAGTAAAACCTTTTTGCCAGTAACAAGCATTTTCTTTAGCAGTGAGGTTGAGCTGACATAGCAAATCACAAGCTGAACATGGGTGCTGAAGCAAAGCAAGTGTTCCACATATTCTGTGGAACAGGTTCATACCTTACAGTAGAAAGAGGAGTGGACGGAACCTCATCAATGAGCTTTATATTTGAGCCTTGGCACAGGGATATCTATGTTTTATTGGCCAAAAAGAAAAAATTGAAGTATCTATAGAGGTACCAACCACAGAAACTGTATAGGTCTGCCATATTACTAGGAACAGACCTCTTTCTGGACTTCAGGTCAGGATGCCGATTAAAGTAGGTTCAGGAAAGAAAGGTGATCTCAAGGAAGATGAGCTTTAGCCAGAACTTGATCTAGATCTGCTCTACATAAGTAGGAAATTAGGAGCTGAGTCATCCAGAGGGGCTGTAGTAACTACAGGACCAGTTTGGTCAACTCACTGAAGATGTGGTTAGCATGAAGGACTCCCTGGACAGCCTTTTGAGAATTGTAAGGTGGATACAGGCTGGGCCAACAACATGAAGCGCACAATAATGTTCAGTTTAACAATGCCTTACTTGAGGAAAAGACTGCTTGTAAGCAGAATTATTTTTCTTTCAATAAGCAAAGCCTGTATACCTCAGACCCCGTAATTAGAAAAAATGCAAGTTTCTTTAAGGAGATAAAGACAGCTTGTGTGTGTGCTCCCAAGACTGCAGACTGCATTATGGGTTGTCATGTTGATCCATGGCCTCTATCAACTTAAAGAATACCCAGGTTTTTAAAAAAAAAAAAGTGCCAAGATGTAGCACAGGTTGAAGGACAGAAAGTAACAGAAAAATAAGGAAGAAAACAAAAGGTAAGGTCTTGTTTGAGGAAGAATGCAGCCAGAGTAGATATACCAACTCACGGTAGATGACTTTGAAAACCTGAGGGTATGATTTGACCATGAGTGTTTCAGCACAAGAAAAAAGTGAGTGACAGTTCTTCATTCTCTCTTCAATAATGTTAAATCTATAAACATTTTTTGTCTCCAGTGTCTGTGGACCACAATCACACAGTTTGAATTGACTATTATTCTGAAATGAAAATGGTTAAGGATTTTACATTTTTGAAACTGATTTACACATACTCCTGAGAAACCTAAAATAATTTAAGATTAGTGATAAACAAATGCATAATTGTTTCTTTAATTAATTTAAGAAATATAAAAGTTAATTAATAACTTCAAAAATAGACTTTTGACCCTGTTTTATCTAATAATAGGATGCAGTGATGGGCTTGAAAATGCTAAATTTTTTTTTTTTTAAACAAGTTAGACAGCATACCTGTAACTACGTTTAACATATTCATATTAATTATGCAGATCATGCAGTTTTCATCTTTATAAAATTTTAAAAATATTTAGCTACAAACAAGATAGGAAACAGCAGTTACAAAAATCCTGGAAAGAAGCATCTTTTATGGAGTCCTGAAAGCATATTTGCTTTTGTATTTCATCTTAATTTAGTGCTTATCCCTAGGTACCACAAAAACATCACCACAAAGCTTCCTTACAAAGTCAACCAAAATGTGGTAACAGGGTACTATCAAGAAAATATCTTTGTACGCAATCAAAATAACCATTTTACTGGTTATTACTCCCCTCCAAATAACCATTTTACTTTTCTTAGAAATACCTGGGGAAGGATATGTCCCTTTTTCCCTTCCTTGATGGATAACATATCAAAGCTTTTCAAGATCAGAAGGGAGGTGAGTTCCTCAGAAGAAAACACATCATAGGAAAAAACTCCCCATCTCTAATGCATGGTTATAGGATTCAAGCAGCTGGGCCACCCAAAGGAGGTCACTGAAGGGACACAAATGCTCCAGCTGGACTACAGCTGTCATAAGAATGATATGAAGGTTCATTATGGAGTGATAAGTAATCTAGCAGCAGGAAGGTTACTGAAGTACCGTATAACTTTTTATATATACCATCAAAAATTTCAGTTTTAGTTTTTACTGTCCTGTTAATTACAAAGCTTTATAAATATTAACAAAACATTTGAATCCTTCTATCATTAAAATGTCAATTTCTACCAGTGCATGGAGCGTTTCATTGCTTGCATCCAAGTATCCATAGCAGGTTTGTATTCCTCCAGGTCCTTCTGGGGCTCAAAAACTGCTTCTATTTGCCTCAGCTTCTTTAGTTGTTCTTTGTCAGTCCAAAGTCCTACAAACAGAAAGTTCATTCTCAAACTCAACTGCAAATATGTTATTTTTGAGTTGTTTTAATTTATTTCCAAGAGGTCCAAACCCAAAACATAATAAGAGATCATGACAGCTTTTCTTTACTCAACCAACAACTTTCTCAGAGGGAAGCATATTTTTTTTACATTGTGAAACTCCTTTCCAATAGCATCCACTTGTTTGGAATGCTGACAACAGCACATCTGCTTAACTGGGATGATTTCCAAGGAACAGCTCTGGTACACTTAAGTTCACTTAAATTTAATCACCACTGGGCCTTCAGCTGCAGGTCCCTCTAAACAAAGAAGGACCACAGAAACCAAGACTTAGCACTAGTTGCTTTCCTACTGCCTTAAAAATTGCATAAATGGCAGAAAACAGTTGGTGTTACCTATTCAAATTTATTTATGGTATTGAATCATTCTTGTCTATCAAGGGCCTTCTTAGAGTTTTAATTGCTGAATAAACCTTATGTGAGCATACAGTTTTTATCTTACAGTTATGTTATTTACATATCAAAGCAATTTACTGAAGTATATATCCACCTACAAAATATATTTCCATTAAGTAGAACCATTGACAGTTTCTAGTCTAAAGTCAGGTTAACAATATAAGTCAGTTCTTTGTGACTAAAGCTGAATTTTCCAACATCCCCCCGTTAATTTATTTTGTAATTACATTGCGCTTATTTCTGTGAAAACCTTAAAGAATAAAGGCTTGGCTCACAGATAACAGGACACAGCTTCACTATGAATGACACTGCTAAATATAAGCAAGGCTGCTTCCTTGTCACATGATCCGTCCACACCAAACACAGCTTCATGCAGTACGAAAATGGGGAGGGACGCATAGTGCCTGGGTCAAGAAAGAGGAAGGGAGCAAAGACAGGATTCACCTCTCTTCTCCAGCAGTATGTCCTCCCAAATGTAAATGAACCTTACAAACCCATATGCAGATACTTTTCACATTAAACTCGCTGTCGCTATTCATTTATGTAAAACTGAACAACCATAAAACTACTGGCAAATTAGGACATTGTGATAAAAATACAAATGTGGTCCTTATTTAGTTTATGTACGACCTGTTGCTTTGGACCATCAAATACAAGCACATGGATAAAAAGGATTACACAGAGAAAGGTAAACACTTCTTACCTTGGCTTCCCACAAAAATGGGTGAAGTAATCCTTTGTGGGACATTTTACAATTATTTGAAGTTATGCAGGTTTTTTTTTTCCCCTGATGTTTTTTCCTCATCTACAAACTTATACATTATGAGGGGAAAACAAAAACTTTAGAAATGTATACATACCTGAAGCAAGACCTGCTAGAAAAGCTGCACCAAGACTAGACATATCTGTATTTGCAGGCTTTTCTATTTTCTTATTAATCAAATCTGAAGTCATCTGCATGACAAAACTATTATTACTGACACCTCCATCAGCTCTACAGGAAGAGGGGAATAAAAGATAAAAAAAAAAAGTTTAGTTCAAATGGTTATTGCCAATATTTCAGAAAACAACTTCTGGGGTTTCACACCTATGCATAAGTCTTTGTACCACTTATGCACAAATGCATTTCCATTTTCTGGGCAAATTTAGAGGCCAGCACAGGGTGCCAAGAAAAAAGACACCTTTAAATTGGGGCACACAACAGACACGTTGCTGAAATGTTGAAAGTTTTGAGAGGTCTGTCCTCTAAAACTACATATCATCCTGGTTGAAACGTTAGGGTTAACAATAGAACCTTTACATAATTATCACCATCATACGACAATAGTCATAACCATTAAGCAAACCCTTTCAAGGGTTCTCACACTTGGAAAAGTACTTTTTTCATTACTAGCAAATCTTTGTACTAGTAAGCTAAAATGCATTCACAGTTGCTTCTTTTTACCAGGAAGATGAGGATGAGGCTTCCATCTATTTTACTTCCTTCCTAATTGCATCATGTCCGAGACCTTCTTAATGGAAAAAACTAGAACTTATCAATGCTGATCTTTAATTGGCTGAGAATGATTGGTGTAAAATAATCCCTCTTGCAAACAAAGAACTAACAAAAGCAGTCTTCAAATTGTCGTAGATTGGTTTGTTATACTATTGGACTCCAGTAGCAGCCAGGTGTGTAGCTGTTATTCTATCAAATGTGGTGCAGTAAAGACATATACTATTTATTGCTATAGAAAGTGCTAGGTAATATGACTTCATTTGCTTAGAAAACTTCACTAATTCAAATATACCAGCTGAAACATTCTATACTACATATATACCTTAGAAAACTTTTGCATGTTTTGACTGTTTCTGATAGTAAAACCATGAGGCACTGCCTGATTGGTGAAGTTAACAGCGTTTTGCTAATTTGTACATACAATTAAGCTGCGTTTCCATCTCTGGAATAAAAACTTTTAACTGGTAAAGTTACTTTCTTAATGCCAGTGACATGCATTTTCCTTGTTCTGTAAAAATACAATATCCATTTGATTCAAGTTAAAAGAGGAAAAAAAATTTTGCAAATACTCAGTTTAACACAGCTTTGCTGCTAGATACACTGAATATCCAGTCTGTTCTGTACATATTCTAGCTCAAAGTTCCTACATGCCATTACACTGGGGATGTGCTATTATTTCACAGAACAACTAAACAGGTAACACTCCAGTACCCCAGGGACCAGCAAGATCATCCCTGTAAAGGCTGCTGCAGACTGCTGTGACACAGTACATGACAACTTTCTCTATGCTTTCCTTGATGGTGTTGAGACAAGCAAAGAAAAGTAATAGGAATGTAGAGGACTAATGAAAATGACTTTGTAGGAGCTTATAGGAGACAGAGGCTAGAGAGAAACAAAGGATACAGGACGCTAGCTAAAGCAGGAATGAGCATATTCAATACAGAGGGTAAGTATCCTGAAGACAAGGTAAAAACAAAACAAAAAAAAAGTCAAAGATAATGGATAGATAGTAAAGATGTGAGGACAAAAGAATGGGAGAGAAATTTACAACCCTACTGAAAAATCCATTAAGTGTGCCATTACCTTCTAATGCTTAATCCACAAGCTAAATTGCTACTGATCTTAGCTTTTCATATAGTCACTATATGAAACAGCAATTTTATATTAACGAATAAAACAGAACACGATTACACAATTTAAAGTTTACATTACAGTGTAAATGGGATCAACATTCTAAGGTTCCCTAGGCAGTACTTTAGCACTTCGCATTTTTCAATTTCAATTTTGTAATCTCAATACGACTTCTCAACATCTGGGTGCAATCTTCTATGTAAAAAAAGCTTCCTAAGGAATCAGAAATTCTAATACTTTTGATCTCTTTGTCTTCATTACTACCCCAAGCCTGGCTGTTTCTTTATATTGGCCTACTCTGTCCCAGTATGCAATGGAACTCACAAACTTTTACCTTCCCCTACCTTTGTACTTTCACCTTTCTTCCACCACTCAAAATTCCAAAATTCTGATTTCTCAACTGTCTACATGTGTGCCAGTCTATTTCTTTCTTTGCATGGGTATCCCGGGGGGGCGGGGGGCAGGACAGAAACACTCTCCTCACTGTTCTTTATTGTGCTATTACAATGACCCCTGGCTGTCAGGAGGAGAACTTTTGGAAAGCTTTTCTCAGCGTGAGAGGCTTGAGGCTCTAAAACAACTGGTGTGTACAAACTAAGTACCTACTAAAATGTGCAAGGTAGTTTTCCAGCAACACATAATTTAGCTAAATCATTCCAAGAGGTGGTGAAAAGCACATTCTATGGATCACCATTACCTCACCAAATTTGATTTCCTTCTTAAAAGATTGAAGCAAAGCCAATGTCTTGACAGTTGAATTGCAAAAAATATTCTTCCTCTTACACCTCACAAATAGGTCCAGTTTTAACTAAGTCCTCAAAAAATAATCAGTCTGTGACAGATCCCACACAAAAAAATTCCAGTATAAAAGGATTTTATAATAAAATGTAGAATGACCTTTGTAATAGGCATTGCTACGTGCATGCTAATGCTACATGAAAACACAATTTTTTTTTTTAAATTAGAGCAAGTCATTACTCACCTATTGATAACCACCAATGCCAATGGTTTAATTAATAAATAACCCTTCAGTGCCACTTTTAAAGTTACATTAACATTTTACCTGGAAATAATCTATTTCTCAGCAGCAGAATTT
>VXAL01019479.1:11640-28494 GCA_013399475.1 Chauna torquata | reverse complement strand
CTCTTTTTACATATCCCTTCCTTTTCTTTGAGCATCTCCTCTCTGGTGCAGCTTCACTGTAGCCCGTCAATAGATATTCTCTTTAAAAAGAGCTAGAAACAGTCGATGTGTCATAGGGAATGTAGCTGGCACAACCCTGAGGAGAAATACTGTGATTATGTCTCTTTGCATTCCTGGTCACAAACTCATAGAGGTGAGGGTGACCTGCAGGATGTGAGATGGGGACAGTGTGAGATTGGGTACCCTTCCATGAAAAAGTTAAGTCAGTCCCTAAACTATGCATATCATAGGTATAAAACACAGTATATTCCTTCAGTAAATATATATATATAACNAGTAAATATATATATATAACAATAGATTAGGTATTATATAATAAGCACTATTTTTTTTTTCAGTGCTGTTTACCAGTCTGTAGATAATCCCAAATCCAATTCATATCTTAGACCTTTTAAATCCTGCAGTGTAAGCATATTAATCAAAATAAATGCATTTATGTTGCAAGGCTATGTTTTTAGCAGTGTATAACTTTGCTAAATTTAAAGTGTTTGGGCAAACATTTGTCATGCTGAATGTTTGACTCAGGAAATTATTTTTTTAATGGTTTGGCCATTTCTAAGAAAGAAGTTAAGGAAAAATACTGTTATTTCTTCTCTGCACCAAACAAAAAATAATCTCTGAACTTGTTTGTTGAAAAGTTTGAGGGCTTTCAATCAATTTAATTATTCAGTTTATTTGTCTTGGTAGTTGACAGATGTGCTTACCATCTGTGAAAAATCATCTTGTTTTTGCCAATTTCCAAGAATCTGAAAAGAATCTGATTTCTTACATGCTGAGTAGGGTCCAGGACAGTTGGATAGTGGGATGGTTTGAAGGTTCCCCTTGGACTGAGCATACTTTAAGTTCACATAACTCCTGTACAGTGACTGGATAGGTTCTGTTACATCCCTAGAGCAGTACAGAACTTTTTTGGGTTGAAACAGAGCTTCTCTTATAGCTATTTCTCTTTGCTCATCTGGGTCACTGTACTGGTAGGCATAAGATCTCTCAGATTTGATTTTTACTTTTTTTTTGGTCAGTTATTGCTCAGTAAAGTGCAGGCAACATTATTTCTTCATCTTGTATTTATTAATGCTGGCATTCATAGAGGGATGGACTTTCTGAAGACAGCTAAATGCCTAATAATTTTGAGAGGGAATTACACCAGGACCTGTGAGTCCATCTGTTGCTTAGTCACTTACTGCATTTACTTCAAAGATAGGTCTAAAATATTAAACAGATCAACACAAACAAGCTGTGGAGGAAAACAATAATTCCGCATTCAGTGCAGTTAAGAATAGGGCAATATCCACCTACTTAATGAAGAACACAAGCAGAGAAGGTCAGTGTTTGCCCATTGCTGTGGAAGCAAGAATGGGCACAGAAGCATAAGCACTCTGAAGAAGCGCCAGCATTCTTGTGCTTCTAGTGTGAAGCAGATCTTTTAGAAGATAGCATGTGACCATGTCATGAAATGCATTCTTGTGTGAAGCAGATCTTTTAGAAGATAGCATGTGACCATGTCATGAAACACTGTATTGTAAAGTGTGTGAATAAGTTAGCGAGATGCTCCAGATTGCCTTGTGTCACAGTATTTGTACAGACTTTGCCTTTACAGCTTTACATCAATGATTTTTTTGGGGGGGAGGGGGCTTTGTTTCTGTGTGGGTGTAATGCAAATAGTAAAATATTCCGCTTTTTTGATACATTGAAATACTACATGCCAGAATGTTTAATTTGCATCAGTCATAATTTCTCAGGAAAATCAAAGAGTAAATACTTTTACGATAACACTTATTTGTCTATTTCCTTTATATTTAGGTCTTTATCAGTTTTCCAGAATTGAGTTTTCTCTGTAATTCTGAAAGCCTTTACAGGATACAACAAATTCTTTTGTTACATGAGAAGTAGAGAACTTTTCAAAGGTAAGAATAAATAATTCTTCAGGTTGTTCATGCTGATAAATCACCGTGTTGGCCACAGTGTAAATAGAAGGACTTTGTAAGCCTTCTGAGTTAACAGACACAGTTCAGCGAAGCCTCTAAAAAGTGAATGCCGGTACCTGGGGTTCTTTGAAGAACTCTCTCTCAGACTGAAACCTGCCAACAGCTTCCAGGTTTGAACTTCACTTGTATCACTGCAAATGAAATCAATTGTGGTCTATCAGCACGTGACAAAAGGACTGTTATTTTCTGTTTTGATCCCAGAGCGCCAGATATTGACTCGTTTCCATAGGTGGCCACTCCAAACTTTTCACTGGCTTGAGTGGAGTTACTGTATGCTCATAGAAATGTGCTCTGAGGTCTCTTTCCCTGCCACTGAAGTCAATGAAAAGACACAGAATGCAGTCTGGGTGACACACTCAGGGCAAACTAGTCACCTTGCCTTTACATGGAACTGTGGGGAAAAAAAAGAAAAGAAAAGAAAAGAAAAGAAAAGAAAAGAAAAGAAAAGAAAAGAAAAGAAAAGAAAAGAAAAGAAAAGAAAAGAAAAGAAAAGAAAAGAAAAGAAAAGAAAAGAAAAGAAAAGAAAAGAAAAGAAAAGAAAAGAAAAGAAAAGAAAAACCTGGATCTTTGAGGCTAAGCATGAATGTGGCACATTGAGTAAAAATCTTGCAGAGGCTTCTTTCATGCTTGTGTAACAGTGTCATTTATTTTTTGTATTCTTAGACTGGGGCAGAAAATGTAGTCCCATCTCAGAGTTTAAAGCCAGATTCTGCCTCAGGATTTTCATTCTCACTGTCTAACCATGGGAATTTTAGGTATAGAAACACTACAAATTTGCATACCTCATCGTTTTAGAGCTTTTTTTCCAGTAACATGGGAAAGAAAAATCTAAGCCTGCCACCAGAACTAACCAAAATCTGGCACAAGTTTTAGCAAATGTGGCTTTGTTGTGCTGTCTTGCTAGTTTATGTAGTACAGATCTGTATGCAGATAAGTAATATACCATATGTCACAGAATTGATCTGTGCTAACTGCTGTGGCAAAGTAGACGTATTTTAAGATAGTACTGCATGTAGGCCAAGTCATCATAAATGAACAGTACAACTGCAGTAAAGCCACAGCAATGCCTTTGCAACTCATTGGCATAGATGAGCATCAATGTAAATTACTATAGCAGTTAATTTATAGATCATGACACATAGCAAGATTAAATACAAGCCATGGTTTTGAAATAAGTATGCTGATAAAATTAGTGAAATGGTGTACTTGAGAACAGTTACAAATATATTTTTGGGAGGAAAAAAACCCATAACCTGTACTTGCCTGGGATGGTAGTTTTTGTTTTATCAGTTAAGGATGAAAGTTTAGATGGTATGAACAGACAAATGCAACTGGTCTGTATCTTTCTTTTCTCTCCACCTCTTATTGTACTGGTCATCTTAATAAATTAGTGTTGTCTCTGTAGGAAGGATGGCGGTAAGTCTGTGACTCTGCATCAGTTATCTGAGTGACTAATTTGATGGTTGAACAGTGGCATGTTATAACTCACTGAAATCAGTTAAAATTAATGACCCACCAGTATTCTTTGACTATAGCCTGTTCTGCCCAAGAATAAAAATGAAAGCAGGAAGGTTATAATTTAACAAGTACATTTTCAGCACTTTTAATAACATTGAAAATAGTGTGCTCTCTCGTTGCTCTTATGATGCGTTTTGCTGCTGGGTTCAGATTTGCACATCAGCAAAACTTTGGACAGAATAAATTCTCTTTCTTCTGTTGAATTCACTGGAGTGGGGGAGTTGCATGTACTCGAGATGTGTTTCCCTGACTCTGAGCAGGAAGTGGATTATACCAAAGCTATTGTTCTCTGTGAATACAGCCAGGTAAATAAGTAATTGGAGTGGCTTTAATCATGCAGAAAGAATTCAGACTAACAGGGAAGTTATGCCTTAGGAAAAAGTAAAGAAAATTCCCAAGTACTTTACTGACAAGAGAGTTGAACAATCAGAGAAATAAACATTAATAACCACGTTAGGGAGGTACTGAGAGCCACTGCTCAGGGTCCGCTTCTGCTGCCAGCTTTACTGGTCAGATCAGCAGATTCCTGGATTCATGCCAGTACAGTGGGAACACGGCCAACTGAAAGTCACACAGCAATAAGGTGTTGACACCTGGCACAGGGTAAAGACCTTGCGGGGGAGGAGTTTAAGGTAAAGATGCAAATTCCTCTTTCCACTGCACGGAGGGTTACATATATATAAATACAGCACACTTTCTCTGACAGCAAAGGCTGTCAGAAGCACTGAATAAAGCAAGAACAAAAGAAGAATGCCCTTACTACTAAGACAAGGGATCCACTCTTCTAGGTGCTGTGCAAAGGCAGAACTGAATAACTGTCAGCTCTCAGTAAAATGAGACTTTACAGACTAAGCAGGTAAATGTATAGAACGAGACACAGGGTGAATGTGCTTTCTTCTCTCTCAGGTATTAAATGTATGGTTTCTGCTAACTGTGGAGAAAGGTGCTGGACAAAAGACAGATTCTGATGTTGGTTTCATTAGTGCAAATCTAGGCAAAATTTGGCACTGCCTGTAGTGTTTGGCCTGGGAGTATTCCTGAATGTATTCCTAACGCACACATACATCCTGACCTCATTCCAGCCACAAACAGGGGTGTGCAGTGAACCTGTTTCCATGGAAAGGAAATCTGTTTGCATATGCCAGAAAGGACCATGGCACACTCTCGGTCCCTAATGTAGCCAGCTGGGGATATGGATCTCACAGGACTTTGCAACATATACTGGTGCTCAGTATCAACAAGGACTCTATTTTTTTTTATTGTCAGCTCTTCCTATTAGGGCAATGTGAGCTTGACAGTTTACTGAGATCCTCCTAATTACAAGAATTTAAATAGCAAGATTGATTTGATTGGAAAGATTCTCCTGCTGTGAAATTTCCTCTCTGTAAAACCATCTTAATATTCTTTGCTTTAACCACCTGTGCGTTAGGTTCAACATGTACAGTATGAATTCTAGAGCAATCTATACCACGCGGTAGAGGTGAGACATGAGACAGAAGGTTAAAAAAAAACAAACCTAATGCTCAGCTTGTACTGACCTCATAAACTCAGCTGGTCTAAATAAATGAAAAACCCTGAACAAAGGCCATTTTATACCAGCTGAAAATTTGGATTTATGCAGCTTTTTATAATGACAAACATACGTTGTTTTCTCATAAGGATTAATTTAATGTCCTCCTTCAGATACTTGTTCTCAACAAGGCTGCATGTTTAATGCAACTTTACTGATAGTGGTGCACTGTGCTGTTGTACCTCCTGCACTGTGTCACACTGACGAATTAGATTGTGTTTCACCTTTTTGTTCTTTTGCTTTTAAGTGGTATCTACCAATTCTTTCTGGTCTTGCTTGTCACCTCTGAGAGACCCGCTTTTGCTGTATGTTCTTGCTTTGGGCTTAGTTTGCAGTTCCTTCACTGCACACTCTTGCTTTTCAAGTAAGGCAAGCATGACACCCATAACAGGTTACAACACTGTCCTGACTTGGGTTTTCTTCCTAATTTGGTTATGAGTTGGCTTTGCACCAACATGCATGGATCACATCACCGACTATCAGTGGGAGCTGTGCAATGCTGGATTCTTTTAGCTCTGAACCTGGCAATTGATCAAGGAGAGTTAAATAATGTTCTCTCAGTAGCTCTAGTCTTAGTTTTGTAATTGTTTATGTCTACAACTCTAATGTCTTAATTAAACTTTCAGCACATTATTCTATCTTTTGTGGACTTGCTGTTTCATTAGCTCGGCTGTTAATTCACCAGTATTTTACCCATTTTCTGCTTAATGCTAAATTATATGTGCTTTTCCCAGGTTAATTTCCTTCTGGAAGACTACAATATCACTCTGCCTTTGAATTTATTGTTTTCCAGTCCTTTCTGGCTGGGTCTGGGGATTTTCTTTCTTTTTCTTTGCTGCATATAGTGGTACTAAACCTCAGTGAATTCTTTCTGATGACCTCATCGGTTCATACTACTATTACATATTAAACATTTGTACATTTCTAGATTTTATAGCATTTTACAACTTACTAATTGGACTGTTTTTAAGCAATTGTTTCTAAGTATTTTCAGATCTTCAGAAAGCATTTTTTAAGATATTAATTTATCTTACTATTACTAAAGATATTTTTGGCATAATAATTACAGTAAAACTTTAACCATTAATGCAGCCTTGATATTACCTCCTTATAACCTGGATGTAAACAAACAAACAAACAAACAAAAAACCTGTATTAATAAATCTCTCTTGTTATTTTATTTTATTTTTCCAATTTTCTAAATTATTTTCAGTCAAAACTTCACATAAACCCTCAGTAATTGTTTTTGGCGGGAGTCTCCAACTTTTGCCATCCAGGCTTCTATTGCATTCATCAGAAAACATTGTCTAATTGACTGACTTTTTTGAGTCATTATCACCTTCTTAGAAATGTACATTTCTACATATATATGCATATATATCTATATTAGAACTAATCTAGAAGATCACTTTAACAATGAATAGTTGAGCAGGAACAAAAGCAGAGGCTGCTTGGGAAGAAAAGTTAGATTTATTCAGTTAATGGATTTTCTTCATTTATTCCATCATATTGATTTCATTCTGATAAGTCCAAAAGTTTTCTAAGAATTAAATGTCTCCATTTAATTGGAGATCATAAATAGTGTTCCTATAATTCAATTTGGTATTTCTAGGCTGCCTTTTGAAGTTGATCTTTGTGATATAATTGTACCTGCTGCAGGTCTTTCTTTCTTTCTTTTCTTTTTTTTTTCTTTCTAAAAACGAACATAAAATTAATTCAATCTGTTTCGTTGAAAGCCTTGTATGCAGTCATTGAAACTTCTTGTGAAGTGGTTCCTAACTTAGTATGAGGAAGAATTACAAAATAGTCTTGGATTTTTTTCCCCACTGTCACATTCTAAATGAAAAGAACTGTCTTGTGACTTGATGTTTTGTGCAGGCTCTGAAGCAGCAAAAATGCTTTCAATCAGACAAAATAATTTATTTAGCTCAGAACTGAAATAGTCATACATACTCTAACAAATGGCTCTAACTATGTTCCTGCAGTAGCAAAAGGGGGTCTTGTTTCATTATTTTATGTTTCAAGAGAATTTGGTGAACATTATTCTGTTTCTTGAAAGAAAATGTGTAGGTGCATTTTTTTAGCAGATGCTCCACTCAATGAGGTGAGATGCCTCTGAATAAAAAGTCAAAGAACAGAGAATTTTAAACCATGACTTAGACACAGATGCTTAGTTGGCTAGTTTTACACATTGGCACAATGCTTCTACTATCATTAGCCAGCTCTGTGGTGGAGATGGTGACTTTTCTGTACCTCTTTTTGATATGCCCAACTCGTGCCATGGACTCTACTGAGGATGTAAATCTGCCACTCGTGGCTTGGGTGTCAACACTGGGAACATCTATCTTTTAGATGCGGAAATATGTTTTTGGGTTGGGCCTCTAATATTTCATTTGAACTGGAGATTTCTTAGGTTGGTATTATTCAACACGAACATCTGGTCAGTGCCTTACTGGTTTATTACCAGAAAATCTATGGAAGGCAATGATTTTCAAGCATGCACTGAAAAAGTCAGAAATGAACAGAGTTACTTAGGTGCTAGAATCAATAAAAGAGAAAGAAGATAGTATGGAACAGGCAAAGAGAAAGTTTTCATTCAAAAGCTTTCAAGCATTGAGGTTAAAGCCTGTCGTTCACTGAAATAGTTGTATAATATTAGACTCAGGATTAAAAAAGAACTCTTTGTTTGCCCCAGGTCAAAACAAAACAAAAGAAAAGAACGCCCTAGAATACAAATAATTTTTTCTTTATATAATATGAGGTGGTCTAGAAATAGGAAATCCATTAATTCAGTTGTGCTTTGATTTCCACATTACACAGAAAGAATACCCAGCACCATCAGTCACAGAAATGGAAAGGAAGGTTAAGGTTTGCTGAGTTACTAAAGAAAGCATGATTACTCAACTCTATGTCTAGATTACATATAAGCTTTCAGAAGGTTCACAAGTCTTCTTGCTGTAATTAAAACTCAGTAATATTTCTGTAGGAATTTAACTAGGAAGATCTAGAGGACTGTAATTAAATGATCAGAAAGGCTTTGTTTAGCATATGCAAGAAAACAGGAGGTGTTATTTAATACAAAAGCAATAGAAAATTCCCTGAGTAAAATAGAATTTGAGGCATTTATAAATGATATGAAAAATACAACTGTATTTTCTGTTCATTGGATCAAGGAGATGGTAAATTTAATGAGTGTCTTTTTTTTTTGTAATGTAATTAAAGCTGCTGGACAAAGACTGGAAACACTAATATAATTGTGTGGAAAATACTGTGATTGTTTAGGGTTCTTGCTTTTCACAAGTTTAAAAGAGTAGATTTTCCCAGGAATGCTGTGTTTCAGAGTTTAAAAGCCTTTATGAGCCATTACTAAACTACGGAAACTGGGGATACTTCTGAATCCCTCAGCCTTGGAATGATGTTCAGTTGTATCTTCACTCCAGGTCAAGATGAGACATAGGCTTACATAAACCCTTCCATGAAACTTGGTTCATAACTTCTGTAAAAAGAAAGTTGGATGTCTGCTTCACAGAGAGATCATGTGTGTGCTCTGACAGGCATCTGACCTGAAGGATTTGAGGAAGAAGAGTCTAGGACAGGTCAGCCTCCATACAGGAACTCTTTCCGTGCTGTGCTCCAGCCCATTGAGCTGTGCACCAGCTTCACTGAACTGCAAGCTAATGCATCACAGCAAAACAAGTACATAAATATGCAGGTGACTACATTTGAATGCCTAAAGCCTCTTAGTCCAGAACCGTACACCTGCCTAGCACCTAAGTACACTTTGCTTTCAGTGGATATCAGGCATCTAAATATAAGCTATCTCTATGAAGAGCTTTGGTGTCAGTAATTTCAGGCTGGAGTGGAGATCCCTGGTCCCCAGTCAGGACAGGAGAAGCCGGGTGCCCAAGCTATGTGCTGAGTACCCTGCATTGTCTGCTGTAAGTGTGCACCATCAGTCTGGTAGGTAAGACCTTGAACAGCATCAGCATAAAGCAAGTTTTCTTGCAAGAGTGCCCAACTTAGCACTATTGTATCAAAAGGAAACAGTTGTTCCTGTGTCAGACACATTTTAAAGAGAAAGTAATTTGGTGAGTGTGGTGAATCCACCAATGCATTGCTGAGTAGTGCATCTGAACCAGGTGACTTCCCCAGGGAATCTGCTTTTTGCTTGCTCTTAGGCATAGGCATGGTTGGATCTAATTTCTTAGCTGTGAGGAGATTCTGCAAGGAGGACTTGGTTTACGGTTTCTCAAAGTTGGGACAGATGTTCGTAAACACAGAAGTGCAGGGCCTAAATAACTTTCCTGGCTTCATGGCAAATTCTCTGAGAATTTACCTTGCATATATATGTTCTAGTCTGTGGGCTTAGTATTTTCTTCTTTTTAACATGGCTGTAGGTACCAATATGGATATATATATATATATTTAATGTGTGCCTATTTGGAAAAATAAATATATAAGAAAACTCCAGCCTGTAAGCCTAAAGCAACAATTAGGTGCAAAATTGAGTTCTCTTCATGTTAGTTTGATGTGTTAGGATGATATATAGTTGCCTGATTTATTTGGGTTGCATTTTGTCCCATTATTGACAGATTTCTCAGCAATTATTTTGTACTTCCTCTCCTTGAAAGTGTGCCTTTAATAATTTGGAAAAGCTACATATAAATTTGTGTTTGCAGATAGCAACTACAACCAAAACATTTTTTTTCCTTGCTGATACACTATCAACATTTTTATGATGAATTATTGTTTTCTTAGCCAGAAATAATGATGTTAACATCCTGAAAATTAAACTGCTTTTCCCAGTAGCTCAGGAAATGAAGGTAAAAGAGAAGCTTTGTTGACTGTATGTTGTCATGGGCTGGAAAGATCCTATCATAATACGCTAAGGCAAAAATCTGGAACATATTTGGCACAATTTTAGAGAATTAGAGTCAGGAAGTAGATAGCTCAATGGAGTTGAATAGAAGTGAAAGGAAGTAAAGAAAATCTCATGTATTTGAGAGAGACTGTGGATTTTCTACTGCTACCAGATTAACCTGTCAAAGTAATGTGTTACCTATTATATATGGCACTTGGTTCAGATGTAGAATAGGAGATGTAAACAGGGGTTCAAAGGAGCAATGGATTTGAATTCCACAGCTATGTCTGCTTTTCCTTCACAGTTAAGGATGGACAAAATTTGATGAACATATGTGTACATACATACACACACATACACACCCCTCTCCCTCACCTCTCTCTCCATGTGTATATAAAGCTTCTTTTTCCTTTTCAGCATCTTTCCCCATTTTCACATGATGTTTCTTTACCTATTCTCCAAAATACCAAATGCCTCAAAAGGGAATATTTCTGACTAGGAAATACCAGAAATTTCATGTGATTCTATTCTGTGATATTTCTTTGAGAAATAGATACTTTTTTTTTCCTGTCCTTTGACATTCTATATGTTCTATTTTCCAGTTTTTCTAAAGCAGAATATAAATGGATCCATCAGACGTTTTATCACTGAAAGTGAAAGACTGTTTTGAGCTTTCTTACTTGAGACTGCTGACTGATCGAATACTGCTGCTAGCTCAAAGACAAAAAATACAGCACTGACTTTCTTGCTCACCTACAGTCCTGCTGGGTCTGAGAGCATCATAGCCTTCATTCAGAAGTTTGTGGCCTTGTAGCTGAAGCCAAATAGGTTTGGATTGCCTCTGAGTGCAGAGCTTTGAATCCAGGACCCTAATTTCCTATGCGACTTTTCCAGCGGTAAGAAATTATGCAAAAAATGAGACCTATCTCTGTCTCCTTCAGCCTTGTTTTGACTGTGTCTGGCAGTTAAGCTCTGTTAGGGCATATTAGCCATTCCCAGAACATGCTTCCAGGACTGGATGCTTGTGGCAACCTAGGTGTGAAGAGACTGTGAGTTGCAAACAGCTTTAGTCGCCTACATGTTCATCTCTGTCTGGGTGGTGACAACTTTAGTTGGAGTCAGCAGTAAAACTGTAGATCCATAAGAAGTTTTCAGCTCAAATCTAGCATCTTTGTGAGACAGATGATCTATGTCTCCTGTATTCAAATGCTTAATTCTACCCAAGGTGAAAAGTAACAAAGATTACTTTTGGGAGACACTGCTTGGCACCTACTTCATGGCTGATAACTCCATTGGTGTTACAGTCACATTGTGAAGTGTGGGTGTTCAGTCAGTGCAAGGTGAAGATGTTGCAGCTACAGTCAGGAATGGCTCTGAAATGTTCTGTGAAAACCACACCTAAATACATGGCCCTCCTGTACCTAGGAAGGGAGGAAGACAATAAAATACTCTTATTCCTTTTACACAGCTCCAGAATCAGCTTAGTTAAAGGCCACCGAGGCTGTGGTTTAACAGGATTTTGTATTCAGTGGTGATACTGGCCTCTTGAGAGTCAGTCCTGCTGTTTTTTGTACTTGGTCTTGTCTGCATGCCAATAAGCCCGCCCCTAAGTGGTACTTACCCAAACTGCTGTGAACAGGCTCAGAGGTCTGTCTTGGTCATCTGGTTCATAGTGCAGCTACACAAACAGTTTGTCAGATTTGAGAGGCCCCATGCTACCATGAGGAGAGTGAGAAGGAGACCACTCAACAGTAAGGCAGCAGGGAGGGAATTCTTTAGGCAGATATTGCTGTGAACACCAACACATCACAACCTAGCATCCGACCTCAGTGTGAAGGACACTTAAAAAAAAACTTTTAAGAGTGATGCCTTATGTTGTGTGGTGCAGATTGCCTCCCATGGAGGCATGGCAGAGCTAAGCAATCTCACCCCACCAGGTGTTATCCACACCAGTGTTTCAGCATCTAGACTGGGTCACTGTGGCCTTCAATTAGGTCCTTCTGAACTTGAATGGGAGAACACAACACATTTTAAGCACAGAGTTCAGTTCTCAGTTTAAAATGCAACAAAAACATGGCATAGGTGATGAGACACCCACAAGAGGTATGAAGAACTGTTGGACCGCGTTCCTTTTGTCATTCTGCATCTTCATTGAAATTATAGTTGACTTCCATGGGGCATGATCAAGGCTTGTTTGCTGAGGTGCTTTCCATGTTGATTGTCACATACCTGAAAGCTTATATACCTTGCTTCAGAAATAAAAATCTTTCTGCAAAAAAGGGACTTTTTTTTCCAGTTGAATAACTGGAGAAGCAGCAACAGCCTCTCATTGGTTGTTTTAAATTTTCAAGATTTAAGATACTGGGGAATATATTCTCTCATTCCCATATTATAAGACTGTAAGAATGTTGTGGTTATGACCTGCTGTCATTTTGGAACAGCACTTGGTATCAGGCCTTCACTCTCCAAATGTATCCCAACCTCCTCAATTTATCATTTCCACCCTCCTCAAATACTGTTATAACACAAGTAAGTTCTCGGCATCCAAATGCCCCTGAGCAGGATACTGGCCTCTACTGTATCAAACAGAAGGGGCTGGTTTTCCTTCACTTTCCTTGCTTTCCTCTTTTCTTTTGGTTCCAAGGTCATGTCAAGACGTTGACTCCTAGCTTGCAACCCACCTCTGATGCTGGTTTTTGTCACCCACTTGTTATATTTTCAAGCATGAACCTACGTGCGACCCTGCCCCCTTCCTTCAGCACTGACAAAACTGCCTCCTTATCATCTCTCAAATCACTCCTTCAGCATTTTCTGTTCTTCAGCAAGGAGAACTGTGATGTTTAAAACTTTGTGCACAGGCCATGAGTGGACCGCTTATCATGCTGGCCACCATTATGTCACTGTTTCCTGGTACCTGTATTTGTCTATGACTGTCAGCCCCTATAAAAGGACACGCTGTTCTGTTCTTGCACAGGGTGAAAAAGAGCTAATATGAGGAGAAATGTCACAGAACTGAGGCTACACTAGATTATGATAATTTAAACAATAAGTACAGCGATGACCTTACTAAATCTGGTCCCTCTTGATAACACTGTCATTGAATGCTAGGTCAAGAGACTGAGTATTTGGTATTTTTTTAGAGACAAAGACTATAGTAATGTGTTGATGAAGTTGATCAATTAATGGCTTTGATGCTAACTGTGAATTTCCTTCCTGTACTGGTATGCAGGACAAACCTCTGGCTCTGATGTTTCAAAGTAATTTACAGCTTTCTGGCAGATCCACCATACGCTCAATGACTATATATTCTCACCCTGTGGCATGTACATAAGGGAAAGAAGCATTTGTGATCCTGATTTTAAAATCATTGCTATCTGTTTGCATTCTAGTAGCAAACTTTTAAGACCCCAACTAGGGCTTAAATCCTGAGCATAAAACTAAAAAAATCACCACCTCCTGTAGTATTAACATTCAGTAAAGACAAGGTAACTAAGGGTTATGAGGTGGGCCACAGAAACTAAGATCCCTTGAAAAATATGTAGCACAGAAAATTACTGATTCTGAACTACTTGACCTTCTGGCTGGTGTTCTAACCACAATCGTTGTCCCTTATGACTACCATCCAGACAGAAACGGTCTGACACTCAACATGAATTTTTTTGCAAAGGCTCAATATTTTGATTTCAAAGTGGAATTAGCTTATATTAAATGGTTAAGCTATACTGAATATGTAAACTGCATTTTCATGAGTGTTATGACATGTTTTGAGTCACATATGGTGCTGGATGAACATATTGATTAAATAACTAAACAAAAGACCTTTATCATGCAACAGAAGATTACATGTGATAATGTTGACATCTAAAACAGGTGTAATTGTTTATTCTCTGAAACTCCTAGCAAAAAGTTTGAATCATGGATGAGGGTGTGGACCTGACTGTGCTACTGTGTTTGGGGTGAGAGGTGTCATAATCAGACCCAGCTGCAGCCCTGCCCTTTTCCTGGAGGAAGCAGCTCCTGCAGCTCCCGCAGCACAACTGCTGAACAGGATGGGAAACAGCTCCGGAACTGATACAACAGAAAAAAGTAAACTGAGACACTTCAGCTGTTCCTGCATACCCTATTCAGCTGCTCTTCTGCAACAGCTACAAGAAGAGAGAAGCAGAGAACATCAGCTGTGCGCTACCATGCATGTCTTGGCAGTCTGAGCATTGGTGCAATCAGGCTTCTTTGTTCCACTGTGATAGCTCTGCAGTGATGAATGCACCTATCTGTTTCATTTTAAAGTTTGGATTCAGATTTAGACAGAAATGTCAAGTGACGTGAATTTGAAACAGACATGTTACCCAGCTGGAACAATGGGATAGTCCTTGGGTTTTGGAGTGTTTTTTTTTGTTTTGTTTTGTTTGTTTGTTTGTTTGTTTTTGGTTGGTTGGTTGGTTTGAAGAACAAAGCAAATCCAGATGATTAAACCCTACTAGATCCAGCTTCTGACATACCATCTTTGATCTCAAGGTTAGCTCAAGTTCATTATCAGTCTGGCCTGAAATCACATGGTTTTCACAAGTTCTTACAATTTGTACAAAAAAGTTGTTGAAAATATCTGTTATGCCCCACTTAAAAAAAAAATCACCTGCCTCTTTATAAACAAGTGTGTCAATAAAAATAATTTACAAGCACAAAAGCCAATGAGATGTTGTTTCCTAGCTAAGTGTTCAGCTGGATTATGGAATGAGAAGGATATCTGCCAACTAAAGCCAGCAGAGGGTCGTATACTACCCACGATTTCTTAAAATAAATACCAATGTGATTTTAATAGGAATATTAAAATTGGAGTGGAATTTTAACACCATTAATATTGTCTCTTTATTTCTTAAACTGACAGAGTGTGACCTAGAAGAAACCAAGCTTTGCAGCTGAGGTTTTCAGTGGAACCTAAAGATGTAGTTACCTAAATTCTACAGAAATCCTTCAGGATTTAAAAATTTTAATCACTGTAGGTATCTTCAAAAATGATGGTCTAAATCCCTTTCTTTTGGATTATAACACCACGTCTGTGACTGTTTTGTTTCTTCCCACAGAGCAGTTAGAAGATAATAAAGGTGACTTGGGTAGTCATTTGTAAGAAATGAAATGAGTGCACTGCAGATCTATCATTCCCATGACATTAATTAAGGCCTAAACACTTTGGCCTGTCACTAAATTCCTCCCCTTCATGAATTCACAAGATACAGCAACCTAGAACTCTGACCTAAAACACAGGATTACTTAGACTATTTTCTGTGGTTTTCCTTCTACCCACTGCTTTATTCTTTTCATATCTGATGCCATTATCAGAATATGCTAATCATTTAAAGTTAATTATCACCAGGTATTTGTTTATATTGTGGTCTAAATCTGTAAACCTGGCTACAAGACATTTTCCTGTGTTCAGAATATGTGTAGATACAGATATAGAAATTGCAAATGCAAATACATTTGCAAATGAACAGTTTGCACCAGATTTAATACACCCATGAAGAGGATTGAGGACTGGGCTCAGCGGCTATGCTGAAATCTATCCAGCCTCATTTGTTATTGTATGCAGGTGAAAAAATACTCAGGGGGCAATGGGATCAGCTATAGGACTAGGTTTTTGCTGCCTTAAATTTCATGTCTGAACACAGGAGAATTGTCTTTAGGGACAATACTTGTATGGCAGCTGCTACAACAAATTTCCCATTTTTCCATAGTGAAAACAGTGGACAAAGCTTGAGATCCTAAGGGGAGGATGTCCTTACATTCAGGCACAGATCTACAGACTTGCCCTTCTGGGATCACTAAAATATTGTGCAGGTTGAAGTCACCTTGGCATCTCTACATTCAATTATTTCTTGTCTGAATATAGGACCAAAATCTTGGCAGCAACAGTTGTGAAGTTCAAACTATCACAAACTGGTGTGAAGTAATGAGTGAGGATATATCGTGGATATGTTTATGTACATTAGAAGTGTTTTTTTGTTGTTGTTGGCTTTGATTTTCTTAAGAATCTTCCAAAAGATTTGCAAATTAATTACCAGCATCTGTTTTCACATGGTAAACTTATGCTTTTCTTTCTGCTAAGGCCTTTCATAGGTATTGATTAGTTGTTAGCACTCCATGTAGTAAACATTCCTATAGTACCAATATTTATTCTCATCTGTATAAATCTATTTTCACATACTTGCCAGTCTAATAGATTCAGTATTACATGATGTATTTAAACATCTAAGGAAGCTTTCTTGGTGATTGGGATACCTAAAAAAAAAAGCCAAGGTCTCAGGGAAATTCAATTATCATGCTCTGCACTTAACTTTGTATATATTTAGTTTAATACTGCCAATGAGGACCATGTCACTGATGAAAGAAAAGCTCCTGTTTTAGGGCTAATTCCCAATTTCCATGAAATCAATAAGAGAGTATAATTCAAAACACGAATCTGACCAAGAGGAAATATACAGAAAAATAGTTGAGTACAGCCACTTTTAAGTAGTAAATTTCCAAGTAATTCCTAAGTGGGAATTTAATGTTATGAGTGATTAGATTATTTTTCTCCATTTCAATTGAAACAGAATCAATGATTTATGGCTAGGAAAAGAATACAGATAAACTTGGGTAAGAATCCCAAGCCAGATCCGTTTATGTTTTCAATGAAAAAAAGGAAAGATGCTTTATTATTATTATTTTTAATTTTATTTTTATTTTTTTCCTACAGTGCATAAATCCAAATGACACTGCTCCTCAATGTCATGGTTTTGGCTGGGACAGAGTTAATTTTCTTCATAGAGGCTCACACAATGCTGTGTTTTGGATTTTTGATGAAAATAGTGGCGATGTTTTTG